>PVIA01003775.1:0-158028 GCA_004024845.1 Tonatia bakeri
AAAAAAAAAAAAGAAAGAGAGAAATATAGTGGAGCATACTGGCAAGAGAGTAGATCTTGAATTAGGTGTGGGGTGAAGATCTCCACAGCTGGCACGTTTTCTCTGGCAAGTTCAAACTTCTGACTCCGAGTTCCCAAATTAGTAGGTAAACGGCCACAGTGTTTTTTGCAAAGTGACTGGACCCTTAGCAGTGTACTAAAGTTCCATTTCCTTGCATATTTCCAAAATTCAGTATTGTCAGTTTTAAAAACCATTTCCTTGAGTATGTAGTATAATTTAGAGGTGGTTTTAGTTGGTGTTTCCCTAATGAATAAATAATGCTAACCATCTTTTCATGCATTTTTGTCAATCACATATCTCCTATGATAAAGTATTGATTATAATAAAAACACATAGTTATAATGAAGCAAGATCTTTTTTGATATAAAAGCAGCTGATTTTAATCTGCCCTCTCAAATTTTCTTTAATATCTTTAAACCTTACCTGTCAAAACATTATTTAAGGACATACTATATTTATGTAATAGTTTTATACTTTTATCACACTTTCATACTTCACTGAGTACAATAATAAAGGGTATGAAGAATATGTCAGTTGAAGTTAGGCTTCAGTGGATTTTAATTATATTGGGACCCTCATAGAATATTGGCTTAAAAAGATGTTTGAAATAATTAAACATTGTATTATTTCATTTTCTAAGAACAAAATAATGTTTTGCACAATAATGACTGACAGGAGTGTCCGCACCTGTGTTAGAGACTTATTGAAGTCTGTGCAGACCCTGTGTGTCACTGGAGTCCCTCCCCCTGGCTCTGATGGCAGAGGCTTCCTTGTGTTTTATTGGCCCATGCATTTCCACCAACTGTGACAGGCAGATGCACTGACCAATGATGATCGCTGTCCACACAGCCTGTCTATCAGTGGTTCTTGTTCAGTGCTCTTCCTGCTGACTTTGCCCTTTAGAGCTCTTCCGTTATATTTTTTGTGAATTTTCAAAATAAGCAGAAGAGTGTCAAGATATTGGTGAGAAGTTCCATATTTTCAGTTTGCACGGGGGGATCACCTATCTGTTTGTTTTTAAAGTGAGAATTTAATAACAGATACATTGTAAATGGTATGTCATAAAAGGTATTTATAAAATGAAGCCCCCTTCACCCCGGTATATTATCACCTCATTGCCTTTGAGTTTCGTCATCTTCTGTGTCTGTAAAGGCAAGAACAGTTATCACTGCCAAATTGAGACTAAATGTAAAAGAGAGCCAGGGGCAGTAGACTGGGAATACTGTGCTCACCTTCTCTCCCTCATGAAATATTTAAAAGGGATAGCCCTTTAACAGCAGAGATGAATTTGGGCTGACAGTCAGCAGGAATAGGGGGCCGTCGGAAAGAAGCAGCTATGAATGGGGGTGCGTTGAGATCACCATACCCCATCCTTCGCCCTGGTTTCTGTTCGCATAGCAGAGTCACATGGCAACAACAGATTGGGGAGAGTCACGTCCCAGGGCCAGAGCGGGTGGGTCTTTGGTAAAGATGTGAGGCAATGGCCTTGGGGAGGCTGAGGCTCCTGCATGGGTGCTGAGGCTGCATGGCAGAGGCAGCAAAGCCCCTCTTGTGGAGCCATCTGCGCCAGCTGATCGGATCTGTCCAGAGCCAGCTCCCAGCCCTGCTCTCTTAACCTGCAGGTTCCCAGGTCAACCCTTTGCCCTTAGCGCCCTCCCTCAGGACACCCTATGCCCTGCAAGCCTCCCAGTCGGAACGGCCACTCGAGGAAGAGCCCTTCCGTCACCCGGCCGGTGAGACCTCCATCAACAGCTGCTTCTTCCAGCCCAACAACGGGAAAGTCAAAGGTCAAATAAGCACAGAAGAACGTGGGCCCCAGATGAAAATTCAGGGAACATGAATAGTTTATTGATTTATTGTTTTATTCATCTGATACAATCAGAAAGATCTGAGAGCATAAAGTGGGACTTAGGGACACTCTGATAAAGGAGCCATGGAGAACAGGGGAGCACGCTCAGAAAATAAAAATATGATAGTCAAAATTAAACCGATAAAGTTAGAAAATGTTGTTAAAATCATACAAAAAACAGTGAGAAGACAGAAAGTGTAAAAAGTAAAGCTATAAGGCAAGATAGGAATCACAAAAACAATGTGAAAAATAAAAAAAAAAAAAGATTTAAAGAGAAAATAGTAGTGGACAACAACCCAGACCTGAAAAAGGAAATTTGTCATCTGAGTGTGCTTATACAAGAACCCACACCAAGATACTCACTTTTCAGAACACTGAGGATAAGTATGAAATTGTAAAACCCTCAGGAGAAGGAAAAACACACCTTAAAAAAGAACATGGACCAGGTTTCCCTTGAGCTCCTGGATGCAGCGCTGAACACCACAAGGCAGAGAGAGCCTTGTTCTTGGTTTTGAGGAAAAATCTCTTTTTTAGCTTGCAGGGGTGTCTGCCTTCTCTCCTGGTATTTTCAGACATTTAAGAACTCAGAACATGTCCCTTTGAATGTACCCCAAAATCCTGGGGCGGATAAGAGATTGCTGCGAGCTCTTTCACAATCTTCCCATGGAGACAGGCCATCCTTGCTCTCTCCCCGGAACCTGAGCAGGCTTCATGCCCGCTGTGACCAGCTGGGGCCTGTGAAGTGACGCTGCGCCAGTTGCCTTAAGAAATGGTCAGCATTCACTCCCTGTCACTTGGAAAGCTCCTTGTGGGACCCCTGGGCCACCACTTGGAGAGTCCAGCCACCCCATGGTTGCCTTCTGGAAGTGATCCCACTTGAGCCGTCCAGCTGACCATCCCCTCCGAGCTGAGGCTGCCAGTCCCTGCCAAGGGGACATGAGTGATACCATCTTTGAATTAACGCCTCTTGCACCCGGAACCATTTACACACGTGAAGTGTGGAAGCGCAGAGTCGATATTACCAAGTAGGCGAACTTCAAAAGTACAGCAGAGCCTCCCTGTCACATTTCTAGAGCGCGCCAGGAAGTGTGGTTCTGGCCGCAGGGCCTACATGTGAAGAATCTTGCGAGTTCTCAGCGTTTCACACATACACTCCTTTCTAACTCCTGGCTTACGCATACTGATTATTATTTATCATCACTGTGGAGACAAGCTACAGACTCGGAGGAAATATTGGCAAATCATGTGTCCAACAAAGGCTTTGTATCTCGAAAAGCATGCCTCAGCCGTCAAGAGGAGTGAACTATGGAGACACAGAACAGCTTGGATGGATCTTACAGGGATTGTGCTCAGTGAGGAAAAATAATAAGGTGTTCTTGATATGATTCCACTTCTATCACATTCTTGAAGTTACTAAATTACAGAGATGGAGAACGGATTAGTGGTTGCCGGGGCTCACCGAGGCGTGGAGAGGGTGGGAGGGGCAATCAAAGAGGAGCCGAGGGCTCCCTGTGGTACAAGTATTCTGTGCGTTGTGTGGGGTGACAGTCACAGGGGTCTACATGTAGGGTCGAAGTACATAGAACTCACACACACACACACACACACACACAAGTAAGGGCCCGCAAACCCAGTGAAGTCTATACAAGGTCAGGGGACCCTGCCGGTGGTGGTGTTGTGGCTGTGACATTGTACTGTAGCTTTGCAAGAGGTACCATTGGAATGAAGGGTCCACAGCATCTCTCTGCATTATTTTCCACAACTGCATGTGACTCTACAGGTCTTCAAAAATGTAAAAATTGAGAAAAATAAGAAAAAAAGACCTGTGTGTTTTTGTAGCCCACTCAGAAAAAGGCCTTTAAAGATGCCATTCTAGAAGGAGGGGTGGGTCCCTGGCTTGCTCTCTCTGACTCTGGGTCCCAGAGGCCGGATCACGAGGCTGTGACACTTCCCAACAGGGAGCACTTCCTGAGTGCACGCTGTCCTGAGGCCTCACGCCCTTCACTGGATGGTGGCTCCTGCTGCCCTGCGTTGGCCGACACCTGCCCACCCCTCCAGCCACTTCATCCCCTGAGCCGCCCCCCACTCTGTGCTCCAGCTGCTGGTGCCTTCTCACACCAAATACCACTTCCCTCGGCCTTCTCTTTGCTGTAATATCCCCTCCACAGGGAAGCCTTCCCTGATTTTCCAAACTAGGTCAAGTGGCTTGTATCACCCTCCTGCAGTATTATCATAGCATGTATCACACATGCAGTTGTATGCTTGTGTGTTGTTATTCGATCTTAATTTTGAGCTGTAATGTACTGACGTGCAGTGATGTTTTCTAGGGGCCCAAAGTGATCCACCTGCTACAGTTGTAGAGCTGAGACCAAGCCCGCAGGCTTTCACCACGGTGACATCTAAGGCATCCTGTATGCACCCTATCTGGAGGGAATTTTTAATTCAGGATCTTCTCCACACTGAAGAAGGATTTGTGGAAAATGACACCCCCACCCCACACTGTAGAATTGCATTCCTTTATTGGTGTAGGACTTCCGGTGGCTTATAGATAGGCAGGGAACACGCTTACAGCTTGTGGTTCACCTGGCTAAGGATACCGATGCCAGCAGAAACTAGGGGGGTGGGGGTAGCATGTCTAAGCCTGGCTTTCCTCTATCCAGGGTCCCTCGTGGGGTCCACAGCTGCTTGTGATGCTGCAAGAATACTTCAGATCTTGCCAGACACGGGGAAACACCCGATTCTTAGAAACTCGAACCAGAAAGAACTAAAATACAAAATCTCGGCACCAAACATGTCCATTGCAAGGACTGTTGATGGATGTTGGAACTCTCCTTGCTGTTGAATCAAACTCAGTAACAAGGCGCCTTTTTGTCTCAGGGAAGGAGCGAAGTGATTTCACTGTGTCCCTGATCACATTTTTGGGCTCTTGCTGATCAGCATCCGGGAAAAACAGTTTTCTCACAACGGCTCTCCACCATCAACACGAGTATGATCATTAACCAGATAACTATAAACACGTTTCAGCGGGGTTCAGGGATGAACTCACGACTTTTCCTTATTGCGGGAGCCGTCCCCTGTTCTTGCATCTGTCCGATCCATTCTGAGCTCCTTCCTCCTCTGCCGTCTCCGGGCTCCAGCTCTCCCCTCCAGCGGACCCGTGACGTGCGCGCTCCATGCTGGTGCGTCCTCAGCGTGTGCCTCCTGGGTCTCCTGGTCCTTGCTGCCGAGTCCTCAGCCTCTGCGAGAGCGAGTGACTGATGTTCATGGCAGTTTTACTTCTCTCCACTGCGCTTTTCCAAACATCCCTTCTCTTTCCAACAGAAAGGGTGTGCTTGCCGTCGCCGACTAATTTCTTACCCACCTTGAATGTGCTGGAGCTGTGGGCCTCTTCCTGGGAAGATTTGTTTTCTTATTAAAGCCAGACTGAAAATATGCCCCCCTTTTTTTGGCACCATGTTTCTTTCTGTGCAATAGCAATTAAATCTCTCTCCTGGCACCGGAAGCTCAGGAATGCTGTTCCTAAACTCTCGTTCCTCAGGCTCTCGCGAGCCGTGTGCGTTGGCGCTGTTCACAGGTGGGACAGGTGTCGACGGGATGATGTCCGTTTATTAAATAGCCGGTGGTGTTGATTACGTTAATAGAGAAGTTATGAAGGCTTAAACAAGGCCGACATTCATTTCTCTCATCCACAGACATCCACGTTCTAGGTGGTCTGGAGAGGGGGGTGGGGGCAGGGCTTCACGCAAAGGGGTGGTTCAGGAAGCACAGTCCCTGTTGGTGCCCAGGGTGTCAGCTGTTTCTGGCATCTGCGTGGTCAAACACGGAAAGTGGGGGGAAGTGGAGGGCATACGTCTTCCTTTGAAAGGCACAGTTGGGGAGCTCATCTCCATTGTCCAAAATCTGGTCCAGAGGTCACAGTCTGCAGAGGGGGAGGCTGGGGAAGGCAGTGTTTAGCTGGAGGCTCAATTGTTTCTATTGTTAGAAGAAGAAAGTGAGAGTGGACATTCAGGGACACCTTAGCTCATATTGCTTTTCGGCTGGCGGGGGTGGGGTGGGTGGAAGAACCGGAGGACAGAGTTAAGGGAGGCGGGGTTCCTGTGCTGAGCGCGAATGGAGAGAGGGCGTGGGCAAAGGCGGGGTGTGATTTCTCTCTGAAAAGAATGACCTGATGAAAAGATAATGGTCACTGTTTCAGGAATGAGCGACTCGTCAGGGCCGTTCCTGAGCACAGTAAGGGGGGACTGGCACTAGAGATGGAGAGGCTACACTCAGAGAGACACTGGTTCCCTTTATCCCGTGAAGGGCCAGTGCGAACCGCGGGCAGCGCCAGGGCAGACAGGAGGGATGCCGGAAAGGCAGACGGCCCTGACGTGGGCAGAGAGGGGCAGCGGGAAGTCAGCTCTCCAGCTAAGGGGTCAGGCAGGTGCCTCTAGTAGGAGCATGTCCTCAGTGAGAGAAGCAGTGCAGAGAGGGATGTTGCGGTTTGGTTGTTTTGTGGGTTTTCTTGTGGCTCGTGGCGGTGGTGGAGAAGAGAGAGCCAAGTCCTTGTCTCTAGACCATTTGAGTCTGAGGTGTCAGTGCTACATCCATGGCTGTGTTGATGAGAGTGGCAGCCTGCTGGGCGGAAGTAAGGACCTAACTCTGGAAGGCACGAGAATGCCCAGGCCCAGAGAGAAAATGGCCAACTTTGAGGAAGACCCCTTCATGGAGGGGTAGTGAGAAGAGTTAGAAAAGGAACTTTAAAAAAACACCCCACAAATCTTCATTAATGCTTATAAGGTCACCATGAGAGAGAGGAACTGCCCCAGGGTAGAAGTTATAGAGTAAACAGGGGTGAGGAAACGAGCCCAGCAACCTCCTCATGGGGAGATCACTCCCCTTTTATAAGGTGAGTAGGGCACCGAGGGCGTGTGAGCCCCAGCAAGGTGCAGACCAGGCTGCGCAGGGAAGGAGGTGCGGGGACGACATTGCCTTTTCCTGTTGGTTTCGGCCATTGCAGTGGCTCATACATCTCTGCTCTGAGAACAACGGGTCTGAAGGGGGACGGCCTTGGGGCCACTGGGCCTCTTCTCTCCAAGTCTTCGGATAAGACACTGTAATCCTACTTCCTTCTCGAGTAGTTGTATTGCTCTCCCTGTGATCTTACAAATAAACATTCACTCCTGTGTTTGCCTAACAGCAGGTGGATAACTCAGCAAGTCCATGTAGGTTACCATTTTCCACATTCTGTGTCCCTGTTGACGTGGTGAATTCTCACTAAGGAAATTGTCTTTCTCCCTCCAAAATGATACGCTGCTGGAGTCCCGCCAAGTTATTCCAACTGCCGGCACTGAAGACAAGTGGCCCGCAAGGACCACATGAGTTTATTTGCCAAGAAGTTGGCAATTTGAATAAGCATTAATTACGGCATCATATCTGAATATATTCTTAATTATACTTCTATAGATATCAGCTGAGTTTGGGTCCATTTGGATGAACTCTTCACAGGAACAAACGCCTGTGTGATCTGACAAAGCTTCCTAATGCATCTGCTGTGCATTAGAAGCCTCTTGCCAAGACATTTAGGAGCTCAGTTAATTTAAAAAAAATAATAATACATCTTTATTTGAATTTCAAATAGGGCTTAGATTCTGTTGGAAAATTAAACTAGATTGTCATTGTGATTCATCTTACTTTTGAGGGCTGATCCTATTATTGATGCATTATCATTATACTTCTTCGTTTAATATTTATGGACTCCACACTTTATTGGCGTGCTCGATATGGGTCACAAATGCATAATTACTTTGCATGTTATTTACTAACCCAGCCATTATGTGTATAGTTTGATATTTAGGTTTGAAACTACTAGAAGTATTCACTGCAGTAGGCATGCTGTCAAAAATCTGTGGCTGGTGTAATTTCTAATTAATGTACAGGGTCCAGCACGAATAACATCTCTTTTTTTAGAAAATCATAAGCCTGTCATCCTATTACATAACAATGTCACCTTCAAGCACACCATAAGACAGTTTAGGTGAAATGTTCAAATTAAAACTATAAATTATCACACCCATATTATTACCCTACCAACCACACTCAAGCAGGTCTGACTTCTGCTGGACCCTGTATATTTACCTAGCAGTTACCATGCATAATTCATGATTCTAGCGGGTACAGGTAATGTGGGAGTGAATACAAGATTCCCCTTGCCCTCAGTAGGCTTACAGTCTCTTGGGGAAATAAAAGAAATTCACGTATAATTGTAACATATATTATAATTTGTGTAATGAAAACCATATGAAGCCTGATGAGGTTTACAAAAAGCAGAAATGTGGTCAACAGTGATAGTCTCATAAAAGAGAGGATGTTTGAGAAGAGGCTTGGCCAGGGAATAGAGTGCCAGCGGCAGCGAGGGGGAGGAAGCATTTTCCAGGCTGAGTGCGCAGCCTCAGCAGGGGCAAAGGGGAGGCTCGTGGGACCTGAACCTGGACCTGGTTCGGTCGGTGGAGAGTTACTACAGAAGGCATGTTTGCTAGAAGAAGGTGTGTGTTGGCGTTTCTACCCATAGATAACAGGAAGGCGTGGGTCATTGAGGTGGCAGCCATGGATTTCCTATGCAATCAGCAGACTCTCATAGTTGTGTGTCTTTCAATTTGCAAAGATTGGTTGTCGGGCCTGTGTCTGCAGAAAAGAAGCAGCCCCACCACAGGGAGGGGCCTGCAGATCTGGGTTCCCATTCAGAAAGGCCTAAAACAGGAGATTTTAACGTTTTCATATAGGGACAAGAGCATGCAGACAAGATTGAAAAAATTGGTCATCGGAAAACGTTAAGCTTTGCTTCTATTATTGGGCCATACTGCCTTTAGTAAATTATAAAATATTCCAAATGATGATAGAAACCTAAATTAGTTGGTGTGAGGCAGAATTATGTTATATTGCATTTTTAAATGTTGAAAATGTTCATCTGTTACGCAGAGACATTTAAACAAGCCAGACTCTATGCTTTCTGGTTTTGGCTCTTCTCCAATGTTTAATGTGCTGAGAGGCTCGTGAAACGGAAAGGCCTGGGCCTCTCTGGACCTCTGAGAGGCTCTGTCAGGGCTGCTGCATCCACGTAGTAACACGCTCAGAGCACCGTCACCCACTCTCCTTCCGTAGGCTTGCACTGATCATCCCGAATGATGTCGCTTGAAATACCAGTACCGTGAGCACTGACTGGTGCTGGGATCTGTGCTAACCAGTGGAACTCATGGAATTTGCTTTCAGTTATAACACACGCATTTGCATCTTTGTGCATGGAAAATACAAAATTATCTCTTCCAAGAGAGAAAAAAAGGAAGAGTATTAAAATGTGCCGTTATTAAAAAGTTGACACATGCACGTGTGTTAATTCTCACCCAGTGACATTTCAGAATTTGCCATTGTTGAGAGTGACAGGAGGACCTGGTCTTACGGGTCTGACTTCCTGTGTATCACATCACTGCAGGTCCGGCATAGTTTTTAAAGTGGAAAAGGCTTCTCTAGGCTGATGTCTGTAAATGCCAGGCTCAGTCCTGGGCTAGCCAGGAGCAGACAGCTTAGGGAGGTTGGTTAGGTTCCCGCAGAAATCCAACTTCAAGGTGATAAAGGCTTGTATTTGGAAAATAACACCATGAAGGAGACTTTCCAGGGCAAAAATCAAAACCAGTCAGTCTGGCCCCGAGCTCTACTTGGGTCTTTCTAATATTCCAGGTTGTTTCTGAAAAAAAAAAGTAGGCATCCTGTCCCCTTGGTACTTACCCATTGTTAGAATAAAACTAAACCCATTGAGATGACGTATTTAGAGGAACAGTGCTAACTATGAATATAGCACGGGTAATAAGTGTAGGTATAAAATATATTCATCTGTGGTCTTAAATATGGTCCCTTCAGATTTCCTATGAATTGACCGAATCAGAATATTCACATCTGAAGTTTTGGCTAGGATCGTTGGCGGAGGCAATGGCCGTGAATTTTAAGGTCTTATCAAACAAGTTCACAAAGAGAGTCACTTAAATGTTACTCAATGTTTTCATGAGTATGGGAGATAATTATAAGTTAGAGTTATACAGCAATAGGGACATTGTCACAATACGTGTTCCTAAAATGACGTACTCATGTGGCTGTGTAGTTTGTTATTAATATTTGAATCATGGCATCGTAAACCTTTACTTGCTACTTGTCCCTGTGTGCTTCTTATTAAGATCAGTAAACAGAAAGTCACACAAGGGGCTTTACTGAGCAAGGCCATTGATGGAAGGGATTGCTGGTGTGTCGGTCAGCACACACGCTTGGTGGTGCAAATAGCGTTGGTTTTTGTCCACATAGGTCATAGTGAGTGTTCAGAAATATGTTGTGGTTTGTTGTAATTATAACGTGTAAAAATAGATTCCAACAAAGGTTGAAGTTACTTTTTTTTTAAAGATTTTATTTATTTATTTTTAGAGAGGGAAGGGAGGGAGAAAGAGAGAGAGAGAGAAACATCAATGTGCGGTTGCTGGGGGCCGTGGCCTGCAACCCAGACATGTGCCCTGACTGGGAATCGAACCTGCAATGTTTTGGTTCGTAGCCCATGCTCAATCTGCTGAGCTATGCCAGCCAGGAAAGTTACTAACTTTTTCACTACCATCGATTTAAATGTTTTGCTGATGTCTTAAAAAATTTTGTCATCAGATGTTTGTGGGTCAAGAAATAAAATATATATTTGTTATTTTGTTTTTACTTTTACTATAATACAGCTTCAGAATTTTGTCATTGTTCTATATTTAACTGCTTATAAATATTTTATTTAGAAATATTTATTTTAAATATACTATATATTTCTTTTCAAAAATGAGAAATAGCAGACAAATATTTAAAAGTTAACTTTCTCTATCCCAATACCCAAATGTAAGTGCTCAGAAAGAATATCTTAATATCTCCCCTTCTAGACATTTTCCATGTGCTTGTAACCCTGTAAGTTTTTAGGGAAATTAGATCAAACATTTATACATCTTAATATATTGTGAAAATCCTTCCAAATTTCAGACATCGTTCCACAATTTCATATTTATTGTGTATGTATTACTCTGTTTTAGGAATACTGTGATTCATTTAATTGCTTCCTTATTTTTGATGCTTAGATTAATTGTAATCTTTTCAAAAACAGGTGTTTTTATTTTTTGATGGTACAAATAAGTCTAAGAGGACCCTCACTGATAGAAGGAACTACAATTTTTAGTTGCTTTTTAGCTAAATTACAGAAGAGCCTCGTTCATACCATCTGTGAGACGTTAATACATTTTTGGCAAAAAGAGATTCTGTTCTTACCGAGGCCCTGAGAAACCTGGCAGTAAGGAAACGCCCCTCCCTTCCCTAACCTAGTGTTTCCAGAGCCTACCTTCCCGGGTGCGCCGGCCTCCAGGATCTGCCATTAACACCTTCGAAAGCCAGCAGTCTGAAGCACATGTTCCTGAGACACAGCTGGGGGAATGCTATGCCAGGATATCGCAGCCTGAGAAACCTTGGAAATGATTAACAGAAAAGCTAATGGGAAGAACCGTTAAATTTTACACGCGGCTTTAGGAGGAGAGCTGGCGCGCTTCAAGGAGAGATGTCACTGTGTTTTCTGAGACGGGCTCACTGAGTGGAACCCAGTTCCTTGTCAATATCTGTCAACCCTGATTACCCTTTTCTCTGTCGGGAGTTTACAAATAACCAGGACACTACTGCTGTGCGGATTCATTATATTATTTTCTTCCTTGACATCTTTATAAACATTATAGGTTATTTAAATCAGTGAATGACATTGTCCAGCCTTTCTGTTTTGTGCATTTTAGGTTTTTACCTCTTATGTGCTACAGATAGATATAACAGTGATGGGGCCCTGGCTGGTGTGGCTCAGTGGAATGAGTGTTGGCCTGTAAGCCTAAAGGTCACAAGTTTGATTCCCAGTCGGGGCACATGCCTGGGTTGTAGGCCAGGTCCCCTGTGGGGGATGCATGAGAGGCAACCACACATTGATGTTTCTCTCCCTTTCTTCCTCCTTCCCTTCCTCTCTCTAAAAATAAATAAATAAAATAAAAAAAAGAAAGTGATGGAGTAATTTTGAGAAGGGACATCTTTGTGGCATTTAAACTCTCGTCCTTCCTCTCCATTAGTTTGATGTGTATTTTCTTCTTACTCTGCTGTTGTCATTTGGGTTAAGAATTTTTTTGCTATTCCAGAGGAATTTTATACCAGAGGAACTTCCTTTAGGAAAACAGGCAATCCAAGAGGAAACATATTTAAAAATGAAAATCTGTGGGACGTTGCAGAAAGTCCTAGGGAGTTTTCTTGAAGGGGATAATGTATTGTTTTATTTTTATTTTTATTTTATGGATTGAGTGATTGATGGATGGATGGATTTTTGCCAACTGCGAAGAGGTACTTCAACCCACCATAGTCACAGCTCTGGGATGGGGGTGGGGAGCGGTGGAGTTTTACAAAGCAGCCAGCTGGGGCCCAGAGACGCTATGAGATTTGACCAGGACCCAAAACTAAGTTTTCTGACTCTGAAGTCTGCGCCTTCTCTCTAGACCATGTAGTTTCTCGTGTATCTTTCAACAGCGCCGTTAGCGGGGGCGGGCTTCCCTCGGGACAGCAGCAGACAGTTTCTGCAGCAGGATTTTCAAGAGACCTGGGAGCCTGAGGGAAATAGTAGCAGTCTTTGTTTTTCAGCAGAAATACTCTTGTTATGAGAGTTAAGCAAAAGCATTAACGCAACCGAGCACTCATTTTACACAAGATAAAATATCACTCAAAGAAGATTTAAAGAAAAATGAATACTTAAGTAAAATGACTACTAATTTTTTCCCATTGGTCACCATTACAAATGCTTTCCACTCTTGTGTGGCCGAAATTGTGAGCTCTTCCTATGGATACTTAGAATTCTCCTGTTCTGAGGTAGAACCTAAGACACTGCATTGTGAAATCACCCATTGCTTCAGTGTGATCATCCTAAATCTTTTCTTGAATTTGGTTGAAAGGCAGAGAGGAGTCTGCTTTTACTGATTTTCCTTTTTCTTTAAGCATCTAGGCCGTTTTGGGGATAAGAGCACTAAACCTCTCAAATAGCTTAAGCAAAAAGTGAATGCATAAAATTAATCTAATATCTCATATACCCATTTCTTTATTTTCTGTCAAACCAGGTGGCATGGTGTTGGAGTAGACGCTGCCATCCGCCACCATGCCTTGGAGCCGTGCCTCCCGGTCCTGTGTTGTCTGTTATGCAGCCTCAGAGATGCCACAGCATCTGAGCCCCCGGCGGGGAAAATTCCTCCAGGTTGTGCCAGGTGACCTTTGCTCAGGCCTGCTGTGCCTGGCAGGGGTCAAGGGTTAGCCTGTAAATATTACATCTGGTGTTTCACTTGTTGGGGTGGGTGAGTGATCACGAACTGGGAAGCTGAAAACCTGCAAAGCTGAAATACTTAACTCTGAGTAACTAAATAAACAGTGAGAGAGGAGGAGTTCTCTTCCCTACTTGCTTCGCCTGGTGCTACCTGAACGAGCCTAGACCTGTTCAGGATGCCTAGCGGAGGACTGACGCTCACCCAGTCTGTGCTGGTAGTATAGCCTGCCTGCCTTCTAACTGGCCCGTGCTTTATCCTGACACTTGGTGAAAACTTGGGATTTCACCTCTAGTCCTTTGTGCAATCTGAGCGAAGCAGGTAGAACCCAGTGAATTTTAATTGTACCTGTAGGACTACAAGAGATTGCAGTGGTATCTATTGAAAACATATCATACGTGAACGTGGGCAACAGTGTCATGCCTCCGGATTCTGATAATTAAATTTCTAAGTGGTGATGGGAAAAGAACAATGTGTGGAGGCAGTAATTCCTGATCGAACTTTGAGGAGGTTGTTTTTTAAAATTTACTGCAGGAAGCCATGCTTATTGTCAATCCACTGAACTGAGCCTTAAGACTGTATCATCCATTCTTTTTTAGAAAGGGGGACAAAGCTCTTGTTTTCGTGTGCTGACCTTGACAGTAAGGCTGCTGGGCTTCCTTGAAGTCTGGGGTCAAATAATTTTCTTCTGCTAGTGCTTGTCAGCATTTAGGGTTTTTTTGTTTGTTTGTTTGTTTGCTTGTTTCATATAGAACAACTATCAAAATCTTCTATTTAATGTCAGAATTGACCAATTTATTTATATTTTTAAATAAAACAAAATATATGTGGAATGCATGAGATGTTTTCCCTTCATGGAGGATTTATTGGCCGATAATTGCACAGGTATAAAAACCATCAGAATCATGCATGTGCAATGTTTAATGAGGACAAGAATGATGTTAAAGACGCAGTCCTAAATGGAGGGGTGGGGCCTTAAGAGGGTTCAGCTAATGATCCTTAACCTATGGCTTTTTGTTCTGTGGCATTACAGGGCCCTAGGTAATAATTGCATTATATGACTTTACAAATCCGATGAGAAAAAGTATGTGACTTATGAAAATTCGCAACTACCATTTCCACAAAGGACTTATATTGCGAAAGTTCTGCTTTTAAAATACCTTTATCTACTTGATGAAGTTGAAAGTGGATTCTTCATAGTAATAAAAAAACCTTAACTTGTAAGAAAAAATTAATGTGGTTGGTATATTTTCAAATACACATTTAGCTCTCTCCAAGCAGACGCGGGAAGTCACAGCAGAGTCCTTGCAGGAAGCTCGCAGACCCCCATGTGATAGCTCCTTCACGGTGCCCACGGATCTGCGTCGGGTTTGACCCAGCTGGGCCACCTCCCGGGATCAGAGAGTTGCTTAGTCTTCATGTCTATTCAGCCCCAGGATTCTCCACTGAGACCGCCCACAGAGGAGCGAATTTTGATGTTCTGTGTATCTTCCCCCCTCATATGAACGCTTATGCAGTCAGAACTCAACTCAGACCACTTGACTTTGAGGAACTAGTGATCTAGCGAGGGCCAAGTGCCCTGAATAGGGAGTTCTAAATCAATGGCTTCTTCATGGAGACGTGTGCTCGACACGTGACTGATTCAGTTCTATACCTTCGCCTCAGTGACACAGCAGGGTCCCACTTTTGGAGGATAGTAGCTCAAATGTATCTGTAATATTTTTAAAAAACATGGCAATTACACAGGGAAAATCACTATGTTGTTTTGGGTTTTTTACTGGAACTGAAATCAGATGCAGGTATTAATTAGTGTGCACAGCTGCTACATGAACAGTCCTCACTGGAACATTGAAAAATGGCTCTGAGCCCAGACTAGTGTGGCTCAGTAAGGTGGGCATTGTCCCGCACAATGGAAGGTCGCCGGTTCAGTTCCCGGTCAGGGCACTTGCCTGGGTTGCAGGTCTGATCCCTGGTGGGATCACATGTGAGAGGCAACTGGTCCATGTTTGCCTCCCTCCCTTCCTCCCTCCCTTCTCCTCTCTATCAGAATAAGTAAATTAAATCCTTAAAAAAATTTAAAAAGTGACTTTGAAAAAGATCCTTCCTTGAGTATTTGACTTTAAATACCCACTATCAGTTTTTTAAATTAATTCCTATGTATTTAGTTCCCCACTTCTTGTTGCAAGAAACGAGAACAAAAGTTAAGAGGTGATACTTTTTTTCCAGACGTCGAGTATGGTTGTTTCAATAACCAACAAAGTGGCAGGCATTGCTTGTGGGCAGCGCCTGTCTCCACGGAGCAAAAACGAGGGAGGTGGCGGAAGTGGACGGGGCCAGATGCGGGGGTAAAAGTTAGGGAAAAGACAGTAAGACAGCCCTCAAGTTTTCTTCAGACATTTGGTCCTGCTCCAGGAGAGTACTTTCAATTGTTTATTTTGTCAGGCCCAGTCTCAGTAGTAAGCTGAACAAGGTTTTCCTAAATGATGTATGAAGCACAACCTGTTGGCTGGATTGGCCAAATATGGACCTGACTGTAGGCCAGCATTGTTAATTACCCACATAATTTCAACCGGGTGACCGCTGCCAGACCCAATAGTTCAATTCTCCCCAAGCCCTAATTTGGGTTAGTCTCTCATTGACCACCAGTATTGATAGAATTAATGAGACAGTCACAAATCTTTCATCTATAATTTGTGTTAGTCTACTTGAAACTTCTCATTTTGGGGGGAATTAAGAACTGGAAAAACATATTTTAAGAAGCTACGAAATTTTGGAAAGAGCAGATTAGAAAACATTGTATACTATTTCATTTCTTGAACATAGGTATATAGAGTGCATTTAAAAATGAGAAAAGGTAAATTCCAAAATGTTTTCCAGCAGTTCTTGCTGAATGATGACAACTAGGGCGATTTCAGGGGTTGGGGGAAGAACGTAAGTAGTGAGAAGCCAGAAGCACTAGGGAGGTCTTTGGAGAGGTTCGTAGAGGTGGTCAGACAGTATGGCGCACTGCACTGCAGGGAAGATCAGCGTACGCTACGTGGGTTTGGATGGATATTCGCGTACATGCGTGCTTGGGAGAAGGTATGTGTAAATCCTCTGAAGCTCAAGAAGAAAACCTTATTGGGCCAAACAGTTCGCCCAACAGTTGATTATCTCTAAGTATGATACCAACTATTGGCCTTCAAAATATGAATAATAGCAAACTGCCTTAAATTTCTCTGTAGATCTTCCCATTAAGTAAATTAAATTGCTGCTAAGAATTCTAATTTTAAAATTATACTTACATATTTCTAATTCTTTTTCTAAGTCACACAAAGGTTAAAACAAAATGTTTTAAACTTAGCAAAATTATTGTTTTTTCTTTAACAGAGGGTTTTGTATTTTGATATACACCTTAGAACAATCTATCAAAGAATTTAGACATCAAAGGGTCAGGTGTCTTCTACATGGACTTTGTATCAATCATTAATCTATTCAAACTGGGATTGAATAAATTTTTTTGCATATGAAATTATGGAATATTTAGTGTAGAGAATAATCTTATTTAAAATAGGATGTGTTTTTGTTGACAATAGTGTGATCTGTTTATCTGAAATGAAAGTTTATTGTGGGTATATAATTTTTAGAAAGAATAAAAATAATTTTAGGCTGCCATCAGTAATTTCTCTTTGGTGTTACACATTTTCTATATTGCTCTTCTAAGCTGAAACCCCGTTGCAAATGATGATGGCCAGCATGAGAAATCATGACACAGCTTTCTGAGTGATAGACGGAAAACCTGATGCCTGCAGTGCTGGTCTTGGTTGTGACACTCTGCTCTGTGCTTGGGAGGCAACACCCACTCATCCGTGATGTGCCTTTCTTATTGTGAAATGTAGATACCCAATATTTCACTCTTTCAAACTAGTTAAAATATCCAAATTGAATTAATTAGAGCATTCGAAAATACTCAGAATAAAACCCTAAAAAATACACTAATAAATGGCACAGCCATTATACTGGAAAGGCTGAAATGCTGGGAGGCTAAAAGGGACAAATGGCTCATTTCCCAGCTCTCCAGTGCCGTGTTCTGAATATCTCCAAGGCTTTCCACTTGTCAGCTTGTGCACCAAGGCTATTCTAGGAACTATGTGCTGTATTTCCTGGACATTTTTAATACAATATCCTTGTTTTTATTACCTAGCTTTTACCTGAGGAACAATTAAGTACACAACAGACAGAACAATGAGATTCCCTTCACTTTCCACACCAAATTGGTTGATTGAACTTCTGCATTTCACTGGAGCAATTAAACTGTACGAATACATTTAGCTTCAAGCTTAACAGCTCACAGACTAATGAAAAAAGGAAATCAAGAAATGACTGGGCCTGAAAGTGACTCAGTCGATCTGTGTACCATCTTTAATTAATAAACAATGTCTTATGTGGAAGGTTTTAGAAAGGAAGAGAGGAAGAAAGAAAAAGGGAAGGAGGAAGAGAAGAACGAGGGAAGGCAGAGACACAGTAAAAGAGAGAGAACTATTGAGTATTTGACATTAATTTGGAAATAGAGTCAAGCTTTCTACGTGGTGGCCGGATGGCTGTCTGGCTGTGACAGAGCACAACACAGCCATCGTGGAATGTCACCACGGTCTTTGTAGTGAGAGGTTCATTTTGTGGTTTTCGTTTCAGAGATCGGAGCTTCTTTCCTACTTGGATTGGGAGTCGGGCCCTGGAGCTCGCTGACATAACTGATTATCTCGTTTTGAGACTCAGTCTGTAACAGCAGCTGCTCAGAAGCTTGTGTTCGGTAGTTCTGATTCCTCGCTGCAACATGGGAGGGTCCCCCGGACCCCTTGTCATCACCTGTTTTCCCTCATGAAAAGAGAGATGCTAAGAGAGGTAAATGACTTGCCCAAGGCCATGCAGCTACTAGCCTTTGGGCCCGCATCACAAATACCGCCAAGGCCATCACTGTAATGAGGTCGGTCTTGCAGAGATCACCGCCTTTCACAGTGCTGGCGGCTGGGTGTCATTCTGCAGATATTTGTTGAATGAATGAATGAATGAATGAATGACTGCAAGGAATAAATTCTTCTGTGCCATATAGCCTTTGTTACATCCTAGTTTCTTCATCGTTGGGGGCCTGTTCGGAGTGAGGATTTATATTCTAAGTAACCCTGGGAATGGGGTGTTTTTCACTTGTTTCCAAGCTATGTGCTTCTATACTGCGTGCAGATCCAATTCCAGGTTACATATGGAATTTTCAGGATGTTGGGCTTTTCCCTAGGAGGACACTGTGTTCTCCCACTAGTTTAGGATTCTAGTCATGGTTTAAAATCAGTGTCGTGTGTCATGTTCACTTGGGAACTTGACTGTGGCGTTTTTATGGCTTATGTCCTGATTGGACGCGTGGGGAGCCGACGTGCCGTACCTCCCTGGGAGGGTTCCCAGTGTGTCTGTCTGTCAGAGGAGAGCAGGGCCACCGGTGTCAGAAGCACCCCAATGCTTTTAAAAATGTGGATTCCTGATTCCCAGGGCTCAGCCCTAGACTTCCAAGTTTCAGAACCGCTAACCTGCATGCGAAGATCTGCACACTCAACATTACTTGTTGTCATGTCAGTATAAATTCTCTTGGAAAGAACTGTGGAGTTATGCAGGTTTTTTTTCTTCAGTTTTAAATTAGATCATGAGAAATATACCAGGTGATTGCCACTAAATTGACAAGTCATTTTGGATATTCCTAGAACAATGACTTGTGTCGGTCATGAAAACAGTGAGGAGTGGCAGGCAGAGACATGCAACAGCGTGTGATGGCACTGAAGACACTGCTAAGTGAAATAAGCTGGACACAAAGGGACAGATACTCTGAGACTCCACTTCTGTGTGATGCCCAGTAGTGACGTGTTGGTATGTTTCTTATGATCTCATGATCATTAACTACTTATTACCCATTTTTAAGTGCCAGTAACTGGCATGGGACTGGATGCAGCGAGAAGGTTAAGACGCTCGCCGCTGTCACGTGTCAGTCTCCTTGCAGAGAGGGGAGTGGCATACAAATGAGCAGATATCAGGCACTGGGAGCTCCGGGAGTGCTCCGTGGTCTTGGTGTTGTAAGAACCCAGAGAAGTGGGAAGATTCATGATGGACTCCAGGCTCTGACCTTGGGCTCCGTGGCTAGCTTTCCACACCAACCCTTCACTGGTTCCACCACACTTCTGCATTCAAAACCGGTTTTCATGTTTACCTCCAAGTGGTTTTCTTGCTCTGGTTTGATGTTTCAGGATTTAAATATGAGGTTATATAACCAGGCTCAATGAAAGTAAAAGCCTAGAGGAAACACTAAAACTACAAAGGGAAAAACAATGCGCTATTAATATACATGCCTTCAATTTATGCCACAAGCATTCCTTTTTTTTTGCTCTTGGTAAGATTTCTAATGAAGCCAGTGTGTCAGGGTAGCTGTGACAATAGGGGCCGTGGCTAGTGTGTCCCCGTGCCCTCGAGGGATCGCTAGGTGCCGGCGCTCAATGCCACCGAGCAGAATGGAGAGGCTCTCCTAGGGACTGATGTGGCAGCAGGTCTATGGGTTCCTTTGGCCAACTCAGCAAAAGGCACGTGGGAGGCGCGGTCCCGAAAATGAGTTTTTCTGGGTCGAGATGGTTTTTCCGTTGGCCCTTACGAAACACTGTGTGCATTCTCCGAAGCTAAGGTTAAGGTGCTAAAGTAATTGAGCCTTTTAACACTTAAGGGAAGGTGGAGGTGGAATGAAATAGCCGCTCACAACAGCAAATAATTAATGGAGTCCCTTTGTTAACAGGCAGGAGGTCAAGTGCACACAGTCACAACAGGGCACAGTCTGCATTCTAAAGAGCCAAGGCTTTGGCTTAAAAGCGATTAGAATGGATTGCTGAGAACTAATGAAAATGTGCTTTTAATTTAGAAGGGTAGCGGTACAGTTTGGAAGCTGCTCTAGGAGAGTCAACTATGGTTGCTTAACCTTGCTTTTTGTTCTGTGGAGTTACAACCTTTGTGCTCCGTGTCCTTGTCTTTTCTTTTAATTCCATTAAATTATTCGTAATAATTCTGCAGTCCGGTATTGATTATCTGATTAGATTAGCATGGCTCTGAGTACATAGACTTTGAAGCACTAAAGTTAATAAAAAAGGAAATACGACTCCTTCAGAAACATTTGAATTAACTGTTTCCTTCTCATAGGGCTTCTCTGAATATTGTCCTTAAACCTTTAAAGCCTGGAGTTCTAAGGATTCAGGGAACAGTAACTGTAAAAGGTGAGGTGTTCAGGAAGTTTTGTAGGACACAAAACAATACAACAGGACACAATTGTGCTGACAATGGCAAGCCAAAAGCAAACTTGCACATACTCAAATTGAAAGATGATACCTGAGAAGGGGGTGCATCCAGAACAGACAGGGGTGGCGTTGAAGAAACTCCGTGGGGAGAGGGGCTGGGAAAGACCTCGGGGCACGCCTTGGATTGTGCTGTAAAGAGCCAGGGCGAGACAGGCATGTGCCAGGGACCAGCCTGGAGGCATGGTAACTGTGCTGGGGGCTGCCAGGGGGGCAGGTGGCCGAGGGGAGGAGGAAGCAATGGCAAGTGGGAGAGGCAGGATTGGCCTCCGCAGGGCTCTGGGGCTGCAGGCTTTACATGAGGCTGAATCCAAGGATGTTCGCGAGGTGTATTTCCGTGATTTTACTCTATCTTTTCAAGAAAGGCATTTTATTTTAGGGAGTAGGCTTTGGTTATTCAAAAGTCTAAAACAGAGTCGAATAATGTTGCATAGCTCGAAACATCTCTCCTCCTGGTCAATCCAAAACATACGCCATTGCCTCTCCACCGACCCCAACCCCGGGGAGAGCCCCGGGCACAGAGGTCTGGGCTCCTGTCTCTTGGCAAAGCCCCCGCCACGGTGGCACGAAACTGACGCTTCCACCTTTCAGGTGAAGAATGGGGGCTGGGGGGCACGTGTTTCTGAAATCTGCCTCATGTAAATCCAGGCCGCCTCTGTGCATCTGAACGACAGGCGTGGACAGCCTGTTGGAGATCGCTCTCCCTGGTTCCGTTCGGTCGCTGCCCTCCCTCGTGGAGGTGTCTGAGGATGCCGAAAGGCTGTACCGGTGTCTGGGGGGCGCTCACGGAGCTTCAGCGGTGGAACCCTACGGGAACCGGTGCCTTGTGAATTTTCCGCGTATACAGCCTGAGGGTGTGCTCTCGGGTGGGCTCCGTCATCTCTCACTGCTGCTCTGGGTCGGGGGAAAGCTGTCCATAACACCTGCACAGCGGAGCGGCCTCTGAGCAGTCAAAGGTGCAGCTCTGGAGGAGATCGAGGTGCTGGCGGTGGAGACTGGAGAGCGTCGTGTGTGCGCAGAAAGCGAAGCCAGTGCTCAGAGAGGCCGGCGAGCCTTCTCATTGGTCAGCGTCTTCCAGCCCGGCATCCGCGGGACTCCCTGCAGGGACCGCGCATGCGGGCGGACATTCTGTGTTTCACTTTAAGTGGACGCTCGATTGTCTGGAATACAATTGTAAATGTCTGCCATGTGTATACATTGAAGAATAGTGATAGAAAGGGGTACATCGCCTGGCAAATTGTATCTTTAACATACTAAGCTTTTATGATAAAGATATACCTGACCACTCTCTACAGTTATAACTAACCGTCCGATCAGCTGAAAAAGGGCAAGAGAATCTTTAGTATCACAGGTCGAGATCCAGTTAAGATTTGGGGAAGGGATTCCTTGGATCTATATATCTGTATGTCTATGTCTATGTCTATGTCTATGTCTATGTCTATGTCTATGTCTATATCATCTATCTGTATCTATGTCACTTGTAGCTAGGAACATTTGACCTCTGGATTTTCTTACCAAGAAGGAGACTTTCCCAGGACAAGTAACAAGGGGAAGGACCATTGCTGGTGTGAGTTGCAACAAAGTAGCCAACTTTCTGTGACTCTGGGGCTCTGTGAAATGGTCAGAACCCAGTTCAAGAACCGCGCGGGGTATCAGTCCTTCTGCACAGAAGCCTCTGACACCGGCTCTCTCTAGCTAACCCGGCTCTGCCTCCCTCTCGTCACTGCTGTGTTGTCTCTGTGACTTGGTTTACCCTCAGAAGATAACTCCTGTTAGTCCCTGGAAATTGCCTCCCCCGTTGTCCTTCTCTTGTCCCCCAAGTTCCCTTCCAGTCTCCCGCAGTTCTTTTTGACTACCCACCCAAAACACTGAGAACAGTTTTTTTCTCTGTTCTCAGTTTGCCTCCTTTTGCTAAAAGGCATTCACTCTCAACCACTCAACCCCCATTTATAATTTACGCCTGCTTACTCACCAGTCCACCACGCTGCAAGGCCGTGGCTCCCAGCTGCAGAGGCGCCCGGGAGGTCCTACTAGGAGACCCAGAGACAAATGCCTACCGTTAAGAATAGGAGTCAGACCTTTAACTTAATCTTCGTATCTTTTTAGTTTAAAGCATTTATAAAATGTCATAATAGCAACTTTTCGCAGTACAAACTGCAGACAATGAAATACGTAGAAGTTTCTGGTAACTTGCAGCAGTGAGAGCTATGCAGATGGCTCTCCAGGAAGGCAGGCAAATGCTGCTGTTCTCTGTGGGGAGCAGCCGTGGCTGGACAAGCAGAGTCCCCAGCCTCACGTCCTTGTCTCCAAAGGCTGTTCAGTCTGCTATTACCGGAGGCGTACAGTTGACATCAGCTGACATTTTCAAGGGGGCACATTGTGAGTGGTTATTGGAGCCTGAGAACTTGCCCACAAAACACTAGTGCTGAATTTTAGAAATTAGTAAATTCAGGATTAGAACAGAAACAAGCCCTGTTGTACTTGTATCCTAACCTCTGCTTTGCCACCAGCCTCCAGGAGATCAACTGTTTTAGGGAGATTCGGGTAGCTTCCCTCATCATGTGGGATTCCACCTCTCCCCACACACATCCCTAATTTCACCAGGAGACTTCGAATCCCGTGGCAAAGTCGCAGTGTTAATAATGCAGGTCACGGCAGCCACTGGAGAGCGTACAAACCCACGGGCGTATACGATGGCATAAAGAAAAGAAATGGCTGCACATTCTCAGGCCCTAAAAACCAGGTGTACAAAAATGTATAACTATTTTGCCAATCCTGAATTTCAGTTTCTTATTGCTAGAAAAGCCTATTCTTTTCAAGTTGGGGTGAACTTAAGAGTTTTGTGGGGCATTTCAAGGCACATTAATGTTTATGGGTGTCATGCCCCAGGAGCATCTAAGGGTAGGGGGGTCCATAGTGTGGTAGCAGCGGGCAGGCACACCAGCCCACACTGGTGTCCCCCTGACGTAGGTGGCCTGTCTGGCTCTCACCCCCACCCCCTCCTGGCAGCCACTGAAAGGCCCCCATTCCCATCTGACTCTTTATAAGCTATCTCCTGGCCCTGGAAACTGTCACATGGTCACTGTAGCCATGTGACAAAGAGATCACAAACATTACCTTGGAGACACTGGGGCCACAGGGTTTGAAGTGAGACCTCTGAGGGACGGCCACTGGGCACAGTTGTGCAGCCTTCAGAAGCTTCATTCACCCCCAGATGCAATCCTCAGTTTTACTTTTGTGAGGGTGAGGATTCTGCCTTGTTTTTCCCCCAGTTGTTTGCCAGGGGAGTGAGGAATGAATGGTGGAAAAGTGGGTGTGGGTTAAACACCGGCTCCTGTAAAAGGGTCAGGACGCCTTTGTTCTCACTCTCCTCACTCTTTCCAAGACACCCCCGGCCCTAGGTGCGACCCCTGTCACCCCACAGTGTGACCAGCACCCTGGCAGAGCAGCGGGTGAGCTCTGAGGACGGCCTGACACTGCCTTCTTCCTGAGCGTTCTGCAGGTGTCCGTGGGCACGGGTGACAACGTCCCCACTGCAGCTCCACACGAGGGTTCACGTCTGTACCCTTTTTGAGCTGCTCTGCCCTTTCTGTGCCACATCAACGGATGTGGTGCGGTTTGATGTAGAAAACACCAGCACCTTGTGCCTTCCAGCTGTTCTGCGTTCCTCAAGACATTCCTCAGGCCGACCCCAAATGTGGGGCGCTGCTTCCCACCCGGGTGGGAGCCAGACATAGGAAGCCGGTTAGCTCCACTGCAGTATAGGGCCAGATTGATGTTTCAGTTCCTCTGAAGATCAGTTAATATTGTTTCATTCCATGACCCCGGATGGAACCCTGTCCCAAAGGCGTCCCCAGAGCAACGGTGGGGGGTAGAGGGCAGACCCTCCCTCAACCACAGGAGAACGAGTCAGACACCCCGGAGTGCACACCCCGCTCCTCGGACCGGGAGCAGAGGAGTAGCCTTGCCGAGGGCAGCTCTGAGTGTTGGCGGTCTACGTTAGAACAGGGTCACTCTTTGTCCGTGTAGTCTTCAGCCTCTCCAGGCCCACAGCTGTGCCCAACTTTAAGCACATCCAGTATGTGAAAACCTAGATTTATAGAATAAATAAATCAGGGAGTGTGTTTTCCAGCCCAGAAGTTCCTTTATAGTCAGAGAAATTTCATTAAATGGCACAGTTCCATGCCGCACGGCAGAATCCACAAAGACGTGTGTGTGTGTGTGTACTGCACATTTCATATGTGTGCTATGCATATTCACATGCATGCAGCCTGCTCTGGGCATTGGGATAGAATTG
Organism: Tonatia bakeri; assembly: GCA_004024845.1. NCBI lineage: Eukaryota > Metazoa > Chordata > Mammalia > Chiroptera > Phyllostomidae > Tonatia > Tonatia bakeri. The sequence continues at coordinate 24,922 of PVIA01003775.1, forward strand.
CAATGATGTCTGCTACTAGAAGATTGCAATCCTCTGTGTTTTGAAATTCTTGAATTACTAAATACTAGTAGAAATTATCTCCTGGGTTAAGATTACACTAAATCCCTTAGATTTTTTCATAGTTAAGTGAAGAGCTTTATTTTTCGGAATTGAAACACTCAAGTGCAAAACTAGTGTGTCTCTTTTCAGTTGCAGCAGTTAATCATAATGCACATTTAATTGATGTTACATATTCAAGGCTGATTTATTAACAAGACTAGTTGTCACTATTTGCTTATTAAATCTCTTCTAATTATAGTGACAGTGAGACACTGTGGACTTTAACCAGGAAAATGTTTAACCATAAAACACAGTTTACTTTTTTATTTTTTTCTATATTTTTTATTTAAAAATTTTAAATTGAATCTATTGCGGTGACACTAGTTAATAAAATTACATAGGTCTCAGGTGTACAATTCATGTCATCTGTATATTGTGTTGTGTGTTCAGCCCCCAAGGTCAAGTCTCCTTCCCTCACCGTTTATCCCCCTTTACCCTCTTCCACCGCCCCCACTCCCTGACCTCTGGGGACCGCCCTGCCATTGTCTGTGTCTGCATGTGAGTCATTACAGAAAACAAGTCTGAGACCTGACCCTGTTCTCCCTGCTGCTGCCTTCTCAGACCACCGAACCCGGCCTGGGACCCCTCTGGTCCCCTGTAGCCCTCTCTTCCTGCTGCTCAGTGGCCTGATTCAGGAAGGGTGGGCTTCGAGAGAAAAGACAAAATGGATAAACCCTCCCCTCCCTGGCCCACTGGCCCCAGGGCTCTGAACCTGGGTTCACTCCTATACCCATCACCCAAGTCTGTCCCTGCCCAGTGGTGACCCTTTCCCAGGCTGTCCCCCACACCTGCCCTGTCCCCTGTCTCAGAAGAGTCGCTGGTATAGAAGACCTTAACCTGGGGGTCTCGTCACCGCTTCTAGAGTTCACTTTGCTGATACTGAGGCCCTCGGATGGGAGCGTTTTCTGAGATATAAGGACAGAAGCAATTCTTAGGGATCACATGTATGTAATTCTCTGAATGAAGAGAGGCAAGGGTCTGCATAGTTTCTTTTGTTTGAGTTTAAGAGTCACATGGTGGAAGGAGATGTCCACAAGGGGCGAAAGTGTAGCTGCAATACCTCGGTAACAAGTTTGAGAGTGCTAAGTAATAAAACTACACTGCATTTAGAAAATGAATCATTAAAAATGGGGCCATATGCGAACAGACAGAATCCAACACTGAAAATTACTCATTTTCATCTTGATTTCACAGATAACACCCATTTAATTTAAAATTAACCTGTGACTTTCCATGATGAATACAATTATAGTTAGTTTTAATGTTTCTTCAGTTAATTGTGTAATAAAACTTGACCAAAACTTGAAGATGCCCTTCTTGCCCTCTAATTCGACTCTGAAAATCCTTTTACTGGAGGATCTTTGAAATTAGTATTCTGTCTTGGTAAGCCTAAACAAAGGATCGTGACAATATGCTCGGGGCCTTTTAATTGACCTTCTGTGTGGATTCGTTTTAGGAAGGGATGACTCTGAAGTTTACTGAGTACTTACTACGTGGTAGACCCTCTTGCCAGAAAGTTCCTTCCTGCCTGCTTAGTACTTATTGATGCTGGGGGTGGGAGAAATCACCCAGACCTCAGAGGTTCCCAAGCTCGCCTGCCCTCGGCAGGAGACGTTTGTAAACAAACCGTGGGGACCGCGGCAGGTGCCCAGTACCCGCTTCTCAGCTCCCGGGACCATTTTGTATGTGAACCTGGGGCCACCAGGTCTTCCTCTTGTCTTTTTTTCAACAAGAACAAGAAATTAGAATTTTTATGTGAAGTCTCCTGTTTGCTTGGCCAGCTCAAGACTGAAAAGTCATTGCATAAATAATGTGAGGGCCAAACAAAACGTTTCTATCTGCTGGAGGTGATAATCCGGCCCCGGGTTTGGGACCTCTGATCCAGCCCTACCTGCTTACAGATAGAGCCGCTTGCACTCAGCGGCCCCCTGGTGGCCACACGGGGTAGTGCCAGCCACCTCCTCTGCCCAAGTGTGTGGCATTTGCGGGCCCCCGGGGTCCACGTAGATGCACTGAGGCCATGGGGAATGGGCGAGATGCGGTGAAAACCATGGTAAGCCTGGGAAGTATTGTAAAAAAAAATCCAGAAATAAAAGAAGCCTACAAATAAACAATGGAAGCTGCCATGTGATGACTTTTTTATATGAGTCTTTATAACTGTGGGGTGGACTTTCAGCTCTACATCTTGTTTTGCTGATTAAAACAGCAATCCTTGCATTTTCAAATGATGGTGGTGTCAAGTTATGTGATGTAATACGTGGCCACCCTAAGGACAGCACAGAATCAGCTATCTGATATCAGGTATCCCCGGGATATTCTTACTTTTACCTCATTAACGAAGAGTTAAAGTTTAGAGCTTGCTGTAATATATGCAGTGCAATTAGTGTCCTATGGATTGTGGTGTTTTCAAGGGATCAATGTTTATATTAATTAAGCCGTGGCTAAAGTGACCTCTAGGCCTGAGATTTTCTATGACAACCTGGGCCAACCCTGAACCATGGTTATAAATATAAAAATCGACACGATCCACAGAGGGAGGGTTGACGATTCCGCTCTAAATGGGAGAGGAGTCAGAGCACTTTGACACAGGGATGAGGTGCCCGTGAGACCTCAGGACTGGCGTGGGGTCAGGTACTGAGCTGGTGGGGTGGTTGCTAGTCCCCACAAAACACAAGAGATGCCTCTTTGGGGTTTTCCAAAGCACCTGCCCAGATTTCCAGACGGGGCAGAAGTACCACCTTCGGGAACACACAAGAATGTGAAATCAGTTAGAAAGATCCCAAGACCTAAGGCATGACTCCGTTTGGCCCGTCCCAGGCTAAAAAATGGCAGCCTTTCTATCAAGATAGGAAATGAAATTTAGGAAGCATATTAAGTATCGTAAATTATATAACTATTCCCTCTCCATAGCCAGGCTCGTTAGAGACAAATTCTGCCAAACCAAACCGACCTACGTAGTGCGGGGAAAATCCTAGGCCTCTTGCCCGAGCCCCTGGAGAACCCTTGCCTAGTTAAATCCCGGCCTAAAACAGAATGACTGAAACCCAGGTTCCAGAAATAAATATTGTCAAACAATGCTTATTAGGAAAACACTCAAATGACAAATTTAAATGCAAATGTTAGTATTTATAGGGCAGGGATACGTTGTATCCCTGAAGTAAGGCACAATCCTTCACTTGTTATGCTCCGCTTCCTAGCGTGTCTGCAAGCGGCCAAGGAGATTTAGACAGAGGGAAGTTCAGTGACTCTCGCAATGTAAATCTGTAATAATTTCCATATCACTTCTACGTACTTCAGCAGCCTAATGATTACAATATAGATTTTGAGCAGTAATGGGATTAATGATAGTAATAGCTTTTTTCATTTTGAATCATTTGATTAGATCCAAGTTTAATATTTCATTAAAATGTATAGATATATTTGTGTAGATATATTTAAGTAGTAATTCATAAGACTTTAATTATGTAGATAGCTCACTTTGCATATTCTATTTTGCTTTGTGAACTTAAGACATAGATTATTTTAAAATATAAAATAGTTTTCTGCCTTGGCTGGTGTGGCCCGGTGGACTGAGCGCTGACCTGTGAACTGAAAGGTCACTGGTTTGATTCCCAGTCACAGCACGTGCCTGGGTTGTGGGCCAGATCCCGGGTTGGGGGCATGTGTGAGAGGCTACCAATCGATATTTCTCTCCCTCTCTTTCTCCCTCCTTCCCTTCTCTCTAAAAATAAATAAAATATTAAAAAATATATAAAATAGTTTTCAAGTATCTCCAGAGCTTCAAGATTGTTGGCATAGAAGATGTTTTGGGCTGACCAGGGTTGCTTTTCCTGTTATTTCATTCACATGAATGTTGCATCGATATTGGGTGGGGGGACTCAATACTTCGCTCAGGTCTCTTGTCCACCTGGGAGTGTTTCTTCTCAGATAATGTCACCTGACACAATTGTCCTCTGCCAAGGGGCTTCCATGTAATTGGAACAGAAAATGCAGGCTGTGTGTTACCACATGCAGGCTGGCCCCCAGCCCACCCCACTTTTTGGTCTGTGGCCTTCGTGATTTCCCCACAAAACGGCCTCTGCCTTCTCTCTGCGGTCGCAGATGCAAGGTCGGGGTAAAGTCCAACTTGTGTTTCCCATCTGTACATTCTGTCGATATTTTGACGTCATTAAAAACCCTTTCATCACATCATTTTTAATGACTGAGCAGTGTTTGATAATGTGGAAGAGCTGTAATTGATTTAACCAATCTATTCTTGTTGAATTTTTTTACCTTTTTACAGAAATAGACAACATCCACTTCCACTTAGGTGAAACGTTTGCTTTCGTTCATCATCATTTCATTAGCATAAATTCCAGAAAGTGTCATTGTTAGTGTTAAAAAGAATATAGCATCTTGACCCATTTACACAAAGGCATGTTACATGACCACACACTTAATATTCAGATTATTCTTGTCCTCAAGCCCTCAACAACAAACTGTTATTGATATTATTTCTTTGTCAATATCATAGGAAAATGGCACTCCATTGTTTCAATGCATAACTCTTTGGTGATCACTGAGGTAGAATTTTTTTTTTTTATGTTTCTGGTTATCTGTAGAAGGGGAGGCAGGAGGGGACTTTTCCCAAAGCAGCCCCGTGCAGAGGACGTGTGTTCTGTCATCTAGGATGCGCCCTCCCTGCAGCTGTACACGGAGGACACTGAATTCATGGAAATGCAATGTTCCATCAGTTCAGTGAGGGGAACAGTTCAAACACCATCAAATTTCCTTTTAGAATAAAAAAATAATTGATGTAGTCAGAAATCCCGAGACTAATTGTCACAAGTATACGCAGATGGTTTAGACAACTTCATTTTCTCTGCAAGCTGTCATGTAAAATACTTGTCCTTCGGACGCTTCCTGTTTCCTTGAATGAAGTATTGCGTTTTGAATATATTTAATCTTTTCAGTTTGGGGGCATGTACCTTTAAAAAAAAAAGTAATTCAATTCAAATGCAACTTGAATTGAAAATATCTTTACTTAGCCCTGATTTTTAGATACATATTACATGATCATTTATGTGAAATAGGTCTGTTAGATGAAGAGGCTTAAAAGGCTATTGGCAGGAAATGGGACAAATTAAGACGGAGGCACCCATCGCCGGGTAACATTACCCTGCCTGCCTGTAGCTATTTAAAACAAGCATCTCACGCATCTTCTGAGGTCACAAGGCCTCAAGCAGCTCAGGTGGGGTGAGGGCTTGTCTGGCACGGGGTCTCTCCGGAGATGGTGGGGCAGCTGGTGGCCCGAGCTGCACCTTGAGGACTTGACTGGGGCCTAGGGGCGTTTCCAGGCCCCTTCATGGGCTGTGTGGCTGACCTTGGCTCCTCACCGCATGCCGGTCTGCAGGGCTGCCGGACACAGACAGGGCTTCCCCAGAATGAGAGCTGGAGGAGATAGCTGGGGAGGAGGGAGAGAAGGGGAGGGGGCAGGCGGAGAGGGGGGTATTCATTTACTGTGAACTGTATTACTTCACGTAATTATTCACCGTCCGCTATTGGTCACGGCTTAGAATAAACGATGCCCGCGCCAGGTATGTCCGAAGCCATCCACGTGGTCGTACTGGCCACAGCCTGGTTTTGGTGATCTGAGTTGCATAATCTTTAAATGGCTAACCCTGAACAGAGCTTAAAGGAATTTCCTAATTCTTTATTTTCTCAAAAAATACCTCCATCCTCAGGGTTTTCTTGAGGATTTAAATCCAATTCCTCTGTTCATTTTAAGTGGAATGAAGAAATTTCAGGATGTTACCCTTTTAAAGAAATGCCTGATCTTTTTTTACGTATGAATCTTCTTTGCGTTACGTACTTAGCTTTAATAATACAATTCTTTATTGGTCTTTATTTTTACTTTTTGTGAAGTTTCAGCATGACTTCTTTTCCTCCAGAGAATTCCTTCGATAGTAGCTGCAAATCACGTGGGGCCTAAGTAGTGCTAAAGTCAAGGATCCGTGGTTTGTGAATCTGTAATGCCTTTAATAAGGCCATTTTGGTTGTAGAATTTCTTTTTGTTTTCTTCAAATGACAGAGACCTAACTGATCGCATAATCTTATCTCATTCCAGGTCCCCCAAAAACCCAGGCCAGAAGATCATTAAGCGAGTGATCGCTCTGGAAGGAGATATTGTAAAGTAAGTACTTGAAGCCGGCGTTTGTGAGTTCAGGTTGCACATGTCTCCATTGCTGCTGAGTTTCAAACCACATTGCATGGGAAGTACATTTCACAGAGGACCAAAGCTTTGGAGATGTTCCAAAGGAGAGGACACAGTCGACCGCTTCAGGATGTAAGACATGCGTGAACCTGCTGGTCCTATTACTGCCCTTCAACTGGGAGGCACAGCAGGAAAAACTGTAATTAAACTGAAATTAACCATGTTTTCTAAAACGACCGTTGAATCACTGTTTTTCAGATATGCGAATTAGCATGATTGTTTTAGATTATGATGTAAAGTTTTGTGCTAGAAACAATTAAGAACGTTTGGTTATTTTAGAAGCAAATACAGAAACTAAGGGGGAGCTTTTATTATTATAGGGATGGGGGAAATGGGAAAAATGTGAAACAAACTTCTGAATCAGCCACAAAGTAGTAGCTTTAGAAAATAGCATTGTAGCAATTGGGTGTTTTAACAGTGTGTACTGATGTCTTATTTATTCAACTTGCTGATAAGTGTAGAACAGTATTTGAGATTCAGCAAGCAAGTTGATGTGGCGTCTCGTTTTGCATCTTTAAATAAATTGTAGCCAGGGGTACCCAATGTGGGTGTCTAAATGCTCGTACAACTGTATTCAGAAAGCGTTCTGATCCTGCTTTTTGAAAGAACTGAGTCCTAAAGTATCCGTAGTAATGATAGCACAGATGAGGCAATCTCATTAAAGTGAGCCTCGGTGGGCTTGAGGGCAGAGTCTGGGCCGGGTGTTCTCCAAGGACGGCTGGGGGTCTCTGGGAGGTACAGGACCCATCGTGGGGGGTGGTGGGCTCAAACTCCTTCCTAGTAATACTCAGAGGGTGTTTGTCCTTTCCACTCTCATTTCCCTGCATGTCTGGGGGGGCTTTCTCAAGGCTGCCTGGGTGTGAGGTCGCAGAGAGGGAACCGTGGCTCTTTTTACTCAGCCGGGCACTAAAAAGACTGGCAATGACGTTCAAAATGCCACTCTTCTCGTCGTTTCTTCTTTTGTTTCAGAAAATAAATATGCGTTTCACAAAACGTGTTCTCCTTGCTCACTTCCAGGTTTATTGTTATTTTAGGTGGAATCACTAAAGATTTCTTTTTCATTCTCCATTTTAATTTCTAATAATGGTCGACATTGACAGGCAGTATCCAGAGAAACATAACGGCTTTGAGACCTCAATTATTTTTAAAAGTGTCGAGGAGCCCTCAGAGGCTGCTCGACTCTCAGAGAGGCAATTGGAGAGGCTGCTGGCGCGGAACGAGTGGCCCCAATTTTCATGTCAAGATGACCTGCTCATCAGAAGCCCGTGCGGTGTCAGTGGGGCCGCTGAGGTGTGATTTGTGTGGGTCGTGTTTGTGAATGTTTGCTTGGTCTTCTTTTTCTTTTAAAAGCTTCATTAACAAGGCAAAAAGTCAGCTTGAAGCAGTGGTTCAGAGCATCCAGCCACATAGCTCTCAGATTGTTAAAGAGGAGGCTCTTGGAGGGCTGAACTTTCTGTCTTCACGTCAACATCGATTAATGTCATCGGCGATTGCTTGGTTCTCTGGGTAACTTCGCCAGGGATGTGGTCAGTTCACAATGCTGACCCCAGCACACGTGCTCCTCGGTGGCACAGGCAGTAAGAAGCCCATGGCAGCGGTATTTAGACCAACCCATTAATGGCACCGAAATACGTTGCATAGTTTTCTGCTTTTTCTTATGAGTTTGTTATGGCTCACACAGAAGTGCGGTTTCAGAAAAGGATACAAAGAGCCCAGAGTCTCAGAGTGCGGGCAGTCGCTGTGCATGACCCACAGTTTTGAACGTTCAGAGGCATCTGTGTTTCTCACTGGCAGCCTTGAATTCCGGCTTCACAGTTTTGTCAGAAACCAGGCCTCATGTTGCATCTCCTCTCCCTTGGTGGAACACGGTCTGGAGATGCTTGGAATCTGGGGTTCTGTGTAGGTAGTGACCTCAGTGAAGAAAGAGAAGAGCCTTTTTAGTTCCCAGTGTACGAGGTAACCACAGAATACGTCATCTACAGTAGGAGATGTTGGAGAGGAGAAAGGGATGATTTTAATAATTGACGTGAACTGGACTTCCAAGGTGAGCCGCTACAAATGGCTACCCTACCAGTGAAATGTAATCTACTTTGTAAATCACTTCACGTGATTTGATTTTGTTTACACCATGACTGCCCCCCGCCTTGTTCGGGAGAACGCTCAGAAGTGGTCTTAGAACCGCTCCCCGGCCCGGGAGGAAGGACTCTGGTCAGCAGGGTGGGCGTGGAGGGGGCGTGCGCTCTGCTCTCCTGCAGGCTTTCTCCCGCAGGTGCGGATGCCGCGGGGTCATCAAGGGCGAAGAAACACGAGAGTCCTCTCACGGTAAAATGTGTGCATGATAATTCTTCAAGTCTAGAAACTGTACTGCACAATGTCAGAACACTCTAATTCATTAAAAATAGCTTTCTGGTATTAGCAAAAACAAAATCCATTGAATCAATGGACATTAAACACTTAAAACCTTGCTGATTTTAAATATGCAGTTGAAGATACGGAAATCAATACCAGCTTATCACAGATGTTTGGATCACATTATGTTTCAGCAGAAGATGAAGCTTTATAGGAAGACAAACAGAACCAAACTGAGTTTTCCCCAATATACAGTGTTTGCTGTGTGTAATGTGCACCCACATTTTTGTGCACATCACACACAGGATTATCACGCCCATTATTGTGCCCATGGTGTGTGCTCATTATACCTACGTATAATACTCTTTATTTTTTTCCCTCAAATATTTGGGTAGAAAAGTGTGCAGTACACATGGTGAAATACAGAGTAACTAACTTTCTTTTGATGGTCAGTACAGTAGCTTTGAGTAAGAGAAGCCTCGTGTGTCTACACAGCTGTCTTTGAGGACTGTGCCTTCACCTAATGCATTTTGGTAGATCAGGAATTAGGAATGCATGCCGTTCAGAGTGGAAGGGCAGCTTAACAAGGAAACTCAGAAAAAAACCCCCACAACTTGTGTCTAGGACCTCACAAAGGATTGGAGCACAGACTGTTTTAGACCCCAGAAGCTCTCAGGAGCCAGGTGGGGGTTGCATTTTGGGGCCTCAGACAACAGACACTTGAACCGAAGGTTTTCAGAAATCTCTGAGGTCCTTTGCCTGGTTTAGTTTGAACCTGCCTTTTTCCAAATCAAGTCGTGGCTCATCTTTCTTAGTACTTGAGGTCTGCCCAGTGTGGTCCTTTAGTAAATGAGGGCCTGAGCAGGGAAGTTAAGTGTCCCAGGGGCTGTCCGCTGGTTTGATTACCACCAAATAAGAGGCATTTGTGAAAAAGCATCATTTTCCTCTAACGTCAACCAGAAAAATTACTCATATTGTCTGAATATCCTTACCTCCTTCTTGCTAAAGAATAGTAATTATTATTTTTACTGAATAATTATAGATTGGTTGGTAGGGAACCCATGCCTTTTTGGAAATATTTCTTCCTTCGATGCAGTTGGAGGTGATTATTCATCACACTGCTGCTGTATCAGTGAAGACAAATAGAATTGTTAGTGAAAACTGTCTGCCTTAGCAATAGGTGTTTCTTACTAAACCTCGGAGCAATAGTCACCTTAAATTTGTATGTAGGAATGATAATCTTGATTTTTTTAAAGTCCAAATTATTTCTGTCATACATTGAGCGGTGTAGGGAGGTTTCAGAGGCGCCACGAAAAAGGCTGTGCATGCCCTTCAATTTAGGAGACGCGCCAGCTGCTGGAAGTCACTGGGCCTTTTAGATTAAATTGCTTTTTCCAATAATGGCCACGCCTATTGTTGGAGTCTCTCCCCTCCCCCTCAATGGTTTCTCTGGTTTTATTTTCTACCTTAGTCTCCCTGTCTAATAGAAAGGACCCCAGTTTAGATATGTAAATCTCCCTTATTCATTCATCACACACAGACATTTACCCATTTGGTTTGGCGTAGAGTTCTTGAGTGTCACCTGTAATTTCAGGCTGTGTTGACTTGGATCCCAGCTTTGCCATGTATAGTTATTAACAGTAGACACCATGATTTAATCACTGTGTATTGAGTGCCTCGGGTGTTTGCTACATGCTAGACACCGTGCTGGATCCTGGGATTATAAACATCAAAAGTCACAGTCAGTCCTTGTTCTCTGGAGTTTATATTCTGAGGGAGAAACAGCCACGGTAACAAAGAAATACAGCGCCACCAGAAAACTGCCACTAGGGGGCGTGCCAACGGCCCCTGGAGCTCAGGAAGGGGGGCTTCTGGTCAACCTGAGGAGGCGGCCTGTGTTGGAGACAACTTCTGGGTTCAAGTTAAGGACGAGGAGGAGATCTGCAGCCTCCCCCTTCACTGTGAGAGGATGGCTCAGGGTGGCAAATTCAAACCCTACCAGAGCCTCTGAAGTAAAGAGGAAAGGTTCCCCGAGGTCCATCTGGTGAGTATCCTTCTAATGTGTCATGGTAGGAGACTGAGAGGATTAGAAACCTATTTATCTAATGTCAGTTTTTTCTTTGAATATTCCAAAAAGAAAAATATATATATATATATACTTGAGATGTATCTATAAGGATTGATATTGCCTTATGTGTACGGCACAGGTGGCAAACACAAGGCCTGCTGGCCGAATCCGGTGTCCACCTTGTTTTATCTGGCCCGGCATCTTGTTTCTACCCGGCGGCAGCGCCGAGCTCCCGCTTAACATTCAGACCTTTGAAGGCAACCTCGAGGCTGATGTGGCCCCTGGTGAAAATGAGTCTGACGCCCCTGGCGTATGGTACGCAGTCTTCCTAGCTGGCGTGCGAGGCACGTGTTTGAAAGTGCAGCACTTCCAGAATGCTTCTTTAGTGCCTACATAGTAAGTGACATTCTTGGGAGTAACAAACACAAAGATTCCACAGACAGACCAGCAGGCAGCCATGACACCTAGACAAGACCTTCCACAGGAAGTTAAATGCAAGAACACAAAAATGTGAATATGAAAACAATGTCTTCGTTATTTACTATTTTCTTATTAAACTCAATGTATCTACTTGCTTGGGTCTAAAAAGTGGTGTTCAGTTCCTAACTTGGATGCCTTCGGCTAAATACCTTTTCTGTCTTCTCGGCTGGCCTTGGGACTTGACTTTGGGAGTCTGTTTCCTGGCAGGCGCGGTCTCACGGGGGCGGGGTGGGGGGCTGGCTGCAGTGTTAGCCTCTTCTGTTGCTGCCTTAATTACATTTCTTAGGAGTGTAACTTTCTGAAGTTGTGAACTCTAAGTAAAAATACAGAGAAATGCTAACTTTTGAACTAAGTAAAAATACAGAGAAATGCTAACTCCTTTGAACTAAATATTGATTTTTTTATTTTTCTTGGCTCACAGTAATGTAAGTCTGTCAAATATTTTGAAAAGATGTAAAAGTATAATTATTGCAGTAGGAAGCTAAAAAGATTGTCTTGAAATACCTTTTTAACTAAGCTTAAGAAGCATGGCAGAAAGATTCAAGACTATTTCAGCCTGAATAATTAGTAATTAAGGAACAGATAGCTTTTCCATTTTTGTGCAATTCCAGTCAACCTTTTTTAAACTTAAAATTGACCATGCTTTCTCTTTTAAAATGTTTTGGAAGAAAAATTTCTTGCAGGGAACATTTAAAGTATTGATTTAATTAGTTGTGGATGCTCTTAAATTCTTATAAAAATTTTTTGTATAAAGTTTTTTAGATGCCTAAGGGAAAAAAGGGTAGCATCCTGTAATAGGAAGAGTATCGCTCTCGCAGGAAGGTGATAAGAGATTTAGTCTCAGCTCTCGTCTTTGCAAGCTGTGTGACCTGGGAAAGTTCCTGATCACTCTGAGTTTTCTGAGTTATTTTGAAGATAAACTTAGAAAAAATAATATATGCAGCAGTCTTCTGTAACCATTAGCACACCATCAAAGTATACTTCGTTATTAACTAATGTTCTGTGTGAGGTGATGGCTGTAACTTGGTTAGGGCAGAGTTCAGCAAGAGCTTAGCAGAATGCCCTGCCCTCTGTAGATTATCCAGTTTTTTGGTTGTCGTTGAAATAATTTGCTTATGCTGCTAGGTTAAGGTCTAAGTCCGTATTTTATGAACCCTAAACTTGGAAGAAAGACACTTTTAAAACTTTCCGTGCACTAACTGAAATGCTGGCCCCGTGCCTTTGGGAGCTGGGCCTGCTGCTTCCTCCTGCACATGGTCCCCTGTTGCAAGATACGGCACTCCTGGTTCTTGCTGGTGTTTGTTCCTTGTTGTGTCTGTGGCAGCGATCAGGAAACTGTATCCGTGAATGGCTGGTGATAGACAGTTCTGGCTTTGCAGGTCGTACTGTCTCTGCCGAAGAAAGTACTCACGTCTGACACGGCAGTGTGAACGCACCTGGTAAATGAATGTTCCAGTACAACTTTATTTTAAAGACAGGCATTTGGACCAGATTTGGCTCATGGTCCATAGTTTGCCAGCCCTCGGTCTGCGCGATTCCCTTAACTTGGAAATCTGTAGAAAATACAAACCTTATTTCTCGTCCTGGCTACTTGTTTAAATGGAAGAGAAGAATGAGCCTACAAACCAGGGGTTCTCTAGTTGTTTACGGTTGGAACAGGGCGGAAGCAGAGGGACTAGAGTGGCTCCTCTAAGCAAGGCCTTTGCTGAGTTGTTGGAAGCCACATGGGTGCATCAGGCCAGTGGAGACCTCTGTCTCAGGCTGGGTGAGGAAGAGCGATCACACTCTGCAGACCCTCCCCTCTGGGGAGCACCCACAGTGCCCATAAAGAGCACAATATATCTCTCCACCGAAACAGTCTCTTCTTAAAACAGAAGGAATTGCACTTGGGAGAAGTGAGAATGCTACCCCATGTATTTGTCCCTCCTTTTTTATAAAGCAGACATTAGAACTCCAGTTATTGCTTGCTTGTTATTTCTGAGTTCATTCAGCCTGGAGAGGGGATGGGGATCAAACTGACATACAGAGAAGAAGCTAGTATCCTAGGGGAACCCTTTTTTAAAAAAGTAACTTAGTTCCTCAGTTCATTCAGTTTGTTATGATAAATGTTCAGATGTAATTTAACTTATTCTTGACACCAGAAAAGCCCGCATCCCTGCTGCCTGTCACCACCAGACCCAACAAATGGAGACCGGGATTGAATCTTTATGGGTGCTTTATTCAGATGGCTGGCGATCTGAGAAGACAGTGGGCTTATGCCCTAACACACCTCACTTACATTTCCTTTCCTGCCAGCCTTTTCATAAGGAGGAAAAGGTGTAGGTCAGGGATTTGCAATTCAGGAAAGAGGTTAATCAGATAAATGCTGTAGTCCGAATTGCTTATCTGTGCCCTGGGCATCAGTGTCCCGGGTGATTCTTTATCTGTGTCCTGGGTCCTGTGTTCTGGATGGCCAGGATGTCCCACACTGGAGCACAGTGGCTCAGATACCATCTTGATCTTTCCACGTGTGTTAACGACTAAACTTATTATGTATTGCTTAAAACTGAAATTTTCCATCACTGAGCTCCCCCATCGTTATGACAGATACCTAGGCACATCGTATTATAGCATCTTAGGTACAAGCACTAATTATTCCCATGTTTAAAATGTTGATTTGGAAACTCCAGTCAGTGTTAGCAGTGTTGTGAAATTGGAAAATGTTTGTTGACAACAATATTAATTGTAAATTGTTCCTTAAAAAGACGTGTCATCTAGTGTTCCCCTGCAGAGTGATCCTGCATGAGATGCTAAATGGTTTATGCCAGCAGAACTAACATGATTTTGAAATTGATCATTCTTGTAGTTGCAATTCCAATGAGAATCTGAGTGAGTGAAAAATACCGTAATTAATATTTTTCATTATCAGGAGTTGACAGTGGTGGATATTTTCTTTCGGAGAGTAAATGGTGTGACGGAGGCAGTATGTTTGGGGTATGATGAGTAGCCAGTCATTAACTTCAGGCTTCTGCACCTGGACCCTGGGGAACCAAGGAGGTTTCCTGCTTCGCTTATTACACAGATAGATTCTCCTCCCAGACCAGGAGGAGACAGCGATTTCAACTCTCGGCCTGGAGCAGGCTGTGACAAGTGCGGGGTCCCTGCCGCCGCACCTCTCGGTGTATTGATATTTCCAGGGAACATTTCTGGAGTCTGGATTTCAATTTGACATGCATCAAAAAGTAAACGACTGTTTAATCTTTTACTGTAACATGAAGAGGAGCAAATAACATATGCTGGAATGGAGTTTAGGAAGAGAGAAAGGCGAACCGAAAGATTTTCTATTTGAGATGGGAATGTAATAAGCAGTAGGCTTTACAAAAGCCTGGACTACGGTAATGGAACAGGAACAATGAATGGATCACAGTTTTGGAATATGTGTGGGAAAGTCAGGTGACCTGTAATGGATTTCTGGGGCTGTCTTTGGGGGATTATGTAAATCAAGCCTGATTGTAAATCTAATGCAGCTATCATTAAAATCAAGAAAACGCTTGCTGCCTGATGGAAATGGAAATGGAAATAACTTCTAACTTGATAATGTCCTGAGCTCAAGTTGCCTCACCTGACTTTCAAAAAATAATGCTTTTTGAAAATTAAAACTTGCAACATCCTTAGCAATAAAGTGGAGGAAATCAAGAAAGATGTGATAATAAAACTTGTAGGAAAGTTTCAGTTTCCCCATTTCCAGGAATGTGTGAAAACATCAGCGTAGTGAGCCAGTAATGAGTGTTCGCATCATTTTAGTCTGTGCCAGTGTGAAAGGTGAAAAACGTATTTATTACAGTAGTTTTATATTATTTTCATCGCTAATCATATTTTAGACATTTATCAACCTTTCATTTCTTTTTCTAAGGACTGTCTATTCCAGAATTAATCATTTTAAAGTGGTGTTAAATATTTTCTTCTTGGTTTGAATGTATTATGTGTGCTAACTTTTTGTCATACTTAGATCAAATATATTTCCAGGCTGTGATCTGCCTTTTAGTTTCAATCCCATAGATTATATAAGGAAATTAGTTTTCTTTTGCCATTTAATCTAATTTTGATGGCTTAAGGTCCATGAAAGAGAACTTTAGAAATTGAGTTATTGGACATAATTTTTATACATTTATCCATTGTGAGTTAACGTTGTTAGTTGTTGATGCAAATCTACTCAGTTTACAAATACAGAGAAAAGGCACCACACTAGAAAGCTTGTAACATGGTTTTTACAGTCTTCTAAAGTTAGAAAAATATAGAAATATTTTACTGTAGAAAACCACATGTATGTCTGTTTACCTTCCATAGACAACATGTGGGAGGTAGATTGTTCCAGCAGTACGTTTCTCAAAATGTGAACTCTGGGCCTTAACATCTGTCATCCCAGAACCTTCTAGAAACCCAGATTCTCATTCCTGCCGCACTGAACCAGAAGCTCCTGGGCTGAGACCAGCGAGCAATCTCTGTTTGAATAAGTCTCCAGGCCATCCTGATGTGTGCTGAAACTTGAGAAAAGGTTCTAGTATTAGGTCTAATGCCAAGTGACTTTGAACTTGAAGTGAGTAGTATAAAATTACTTTCTGGTCTAACAGGGTATGGCATGGGGCTGCCTCCCCACAGACTGTCACATTTTGCGTCGTGGATCTCCGCCCTTTACCACATTGGCTGCGGCTGCCTCACTGCCTAAGCTCAAACTCCCAATGCTAGGATTTGCATTAAGAATTTTGGTGGGAAAACCTATGGAGTGGTGTCATGTCCCTGTCTTCTTTTGAGTCCTTTAATGACAGTGTCAGATCCTGCCCACCACTTGCGGCCCAGCTATTTTTTAGAGGTTCCCTCCCACTTCTTTTGTAAACTCAGCCCTCCCTGAGTGCCCACACCGATAGGGAAATGGAAAGCAGCTCATGATAAATTGGAGGACCCTTCACTGAATGATTTCCAGCAGGGCTTGAGCTGAGATTCCATTACAGTTATTTATTACACAGGAAAGAGGGAAGTCATCAGTACATAAATTTTTTGTAGGAGGATTAGCACCGGGAAGGCCGGTGCTCCATCCCAGGGCGGAGGGGTGGGTCCTACCCCTGGGTCATTCCCCACGGCTGCCCTGCACATGCAGACTCTTGGACTGCACGTGGGCCTCGGAGGCCTCCCACGAGGAAGAGGCTCCTGAGATGAGCAGTGAGGACTTTCTGTCACAGTGCCAGGAAGACGGGTCTCCAGGCCTTCATTATTTCTCTCCTGGATCTGTGTCTGCACCCTAACTCAGTCTCTCTCTTGCACTGACAGACCCACCCTTCACACTTATGCAGGAGTGATTTATACAAAATGTCCATCTCGCCGTGCCTCCCGCCCTCAGGAACGCAGCCCGTGCCGCCCCAGCGGTCTGGACCTGGGTGTCTCTCCCGCCACACAGGGAAGTGGCGGTTTCCTGGCAGCTCGGTGCCTCTTCACATATGGTTGCCTCCTGTCTGGGCTGGGCTGACTCTCCTCACTTCCATTTCTGGAATTTATCTGGTAGAGGGACTTGCACATAAATGCAAGGGAGTAATACGGGGGGTCACTTGCAGCATTGTTTATCGTAGCAAAAGCCTGAAACCTTCTAAGTGTGTGTTAGCGTCATCAGGGACATTCAGGGCATTCACGCAACACAGCAACCTGGGACAACGAGGAAGAAAAGGCAGGTGTGCCTGTGCACACACCCACTCGTGCTTGTCTGGGAGTGGGCTGCCGGGTGTCGGGTCCTGACTCCCCTCACCTCCTCCCCCCCAGTCACTTCCTCAGGCCTCACGCCCACTCTCTTTGCCATCGGACTGGCCAGCAAGCACTTCCGCTGGTGGGGAAGGGGAAGAGAGCGCCTGAGGGTCAGGAGTGTGGGGGAGATTGTCTACTCCACACTCTTTAATATTGTAGGGTTTTACTGTCAGGAAAGACTACTGTCCCATCCCCTACCCATCCTTTCTTCTCCGTCTGCTTTCATCATCTCCTCCTCTTCCTCCTTCTTCCTCTTCCTCTTCTCTCTCTCACTGGTGCAATATGCACGTATGTGTATTATATGTATAGGCATATAAATGCATATGCACACAAATATGTAAGAGAGTGTGTGTGTGTGTGTGTGTGTGTGTGTAAGCCAAAGGTTCAGTCCAGGCGTCTGTTTTCCAAACCACCTGTGCCTGGGATTGGATCTCGCTGGGGCCCCATTGCTCTGTGCTTGCTGCGTCCTGTCATTCACAGCTTTCCTGTTCATCCCCTCCCCATACCATCTTCTGGTCATGCCCACACACAGGCATGACACTCGCTGTGAGCTGGAGACATATCGTTCCAGGTTAGAAAACACTTCCCTGCTCATGCTTTATCCTGAGCGTGGCAGACCCTTCTCTGTCACCACCCATTTAACACCACTCCTGCCTGAAGCCCTGCATCCAGCCCAGGCCTGGGTGGGCCATCTAGCCTAGTGAGGGCGTGCTCAGTGCGTCTTCGGGCTTTGATTTGGAAGGAGCGAATGCAGTTTCCACTCAGGCATTGTTGGCTGAGACAAGGCATGGGGCCAAGACTGATCCCAGCAAGGTGGGTATGTACAAGCCTCCCTCTGGGCCGGGAAGCACATGTTTTCAACACAAATGCATGCTATCAATCCCTCCTAGAGTTCTCCTCTTGAACATGAATTGCTTTTGGCTCTTGCATCAATGTGCATATTCCACACACTTGAATGGAGCATGTACCACAAAGAGCACCATGGGAAGGGAGCATGGTAAACCAGCAACTCTCTTTCCAGGAACCGACTATGGGGGGGGCTAAAAATACACATGTTTGCCCCTGCCCGGTGGGCAACGTGGTCTGCTGGAGGTAAAACTGGAGTTGGGATAGCATGAAATTACACGTGTTAGCTGACACCTGAATGAATTTTCTATTTTATTATTATTATTATTATTTAATCTTACATATAAAAGGATACTGTTAGAGGGTTCATACATCTGTTTGCCCTTTTATTTTTGTCATCATTTCAGATTATTTTATGGTACCTACCTATCTATGTAACATAGGTGCGTATACATAATTATTTAATAGATACACATATTTCTGTGTATGATGCTTAAGTACTGACACTAGTCAGAATAGCTGGTGTCTCCTAATGATTCCCACTCCTTGGGTGCTGGATGTGGGTGGTAGTCTCTAGAAGGCTTACAGAGCCCACGAAGTATTATACTTTCGTAGTATTTTTCACCTGCCTATTTATTTGATTTTCCATTTACTGCCTGTTCTTTTATGTAGCTATCATTTTATTTTCAGAGAACAAACATCTGCTCCAGCCCCACGTGGGTCTTAGAGCTCCGGGCTTGGGGACCGCTTCCTTGTCTGCCCGCCGAAACACAGCACGGCTGCTCTGAGGTGTCGGGGTTTCTGCTGTGGATTATTTCTCGTCCATTGCCTTCTACACATATATTCGGAAGGATCATATTTTAAGAAAGGATTAAGTATTTCAAGGGAGAAAAATCATTCTGGTGTTTCTAAAGCGCACACAGCTGTTGAACTTTAATTAAACACGTTTGTAGGAAAGGGGACTAGAGACCAAGTTCATAAAACCAGACAGATATATGCTTTGCAAATGAAGAAGAAAGCTAATTAACCCAAGCATAGCAGCTTAATATTAATTTTTGAAACACTCCTAGCATATTTGTTGTAAATCTTGCTCTGCTATTGCATATTTTTTTCACGGGTTATTCTGCAAGCTAAGATCAGCATTTGGATATCAAGGATTCCTACTCAGTCAGAAAATTATAACGTCTCTCCACATTATGTTAATATTTATTGAGAAACTTAATTCTTGAATAAAATGGAATTTGATGATGAAAATAAAAGGTGAATTTATTCTTTGGAAATAGAATTTGTTACATAAGCCACAAAAACAATCCAGAGCAACCCACTGTTTCTTAATAAAGCATTTGATTACCAGGAGATTCTGTACACCAAAGCAAAGCTGATCAGCAGGTTTAATATTCAGTTGTGTTGTTTTGGAGCTTATTCTTAAGTCTTTTAACCAAGTTACAATTTTTCAAAAATTACTAAAGGGTAGTTATGCTATTTTAACTAAAAGTGCACTCAGAATTATGTTCCCATGATTCTGTGAGGAAGGAGGAACAAAAAACCCTAATTAATTAGAATCTGTTGCTACACTGTTGGACCCTAAGAAACTTACAGATGCATCCAACTACTGAATGAGTTCCTGGGTTTCCTTTGTGCTCTATTGTGGGTGGACTCTGTGAAGGAACCCTTGAAGGATTGAGATTTTACCTTCTCAATAGAGGAGACCTGCAGGGGAAACTTTAAAAGCAGAGAGATGTTTCCATTAAGCCTGCTGAGAATGAGTGCAGTAAATAGAAGCAAATTGTGATTTATTTAAATGATTCACAAGGCTAAACCTCTTGTTTCTCATTTGAGAGTTAAATGTCCTGCTTTATTCTCCAGATGGAACTAGGGGCTTTACATGAAGCACTGATTACCAGCTTAAAGGCACTGACATCATTATGAAAATTTCACACTCTTGCTCAGTCTTAATGAAAAAGACCGCTTTTGCCTTTGCTACCCAAAGGGAGACAAGCGCAGTTCGCTGGAAACACCACCAAAGAACAAGGAGATGTTTGAGACCATCTATACCTTTCCAGTCACAGGAGCTGCAAGGAAATGGCAAGTTAGAAATAAGTGACGCTGAACAGAGAAGACTGCGTGGCACGTTGTCTTAAGTTGCGTCAGTGGGCGTGTCAGGTAGCCGTAGTACTCTCACCCACAGAGCACCCCCGAAAATGGGGCGTTGCTCCCGGTAGGACACCGATGAAATGCTGGAGGCGAGAAGCACAGAAAGCATTCTTCTGGGAGATGCATCCAACCTCAAAGGGTACCTCCACCTTAGGTTCTGATTTCCATTTCCAAGGCAGTGGCATTACTGATTATGCAGAATGGAACTCCCCAAGGTAGCCATGGGTGGAGGGCGACAGTGAGGCCAGGTCCGCCGAGCACTTTACTAGGTCCCCCAAACTGGTCCTTTGTGTGCAGCAAGCACACTGTCAGTGTGTGGTTGTGACATGAAGACACCATGTCTAGGCATGTTACCCATAAAGGCTTTCTAAGTTCGTTCATTTTTTTTTAAAGATTTTTTTTTAAATTTATTTTTAGAGAGGGAAGGGAGGGGGAGAGAGAGAGAGAGAAAGAGAGAGAGAAACATCAGTGTGCGGTTGCTAGGGGACATGGCCTGTGACCTAGGCATGTGCCCTGACTGGGAATCGAACCTGCGATGCCTGGTTCGCAGCCCGCGCTCAATCCACTGAGCTACACCAGCCAGGGCAGTTCGTTCATTTTTTATTCCCGAGACACCCAGTCATCTAAATATAGTGTTGTCGTTTTTCTTCCTCCTGACACCTGAGGCGTTTCCTGGTAATCAGGTACTACGCCCAGATGTCTGGCTTCCCCAGGAAGCCTGCTGAGTGCACCCACGCTTCTAAAGATGTTTCTGATCTTCGCTTCCTTACGAATGTACTAAAATAAAGTGACGGATATTTGTGTAACTTCAGAGATCAAGTTCAGCTCACTGATGTCATAGATGAAGAAACTGAGACCTGACTAGTTATGTGACCTGCCCTGGTTTGTGTAGCTAGTTAAGGAACTGAAGCTCAGCTCTGTGAGCCTCAATCAAGCGGGATCAAAGGACACACATCGGAAATCGATGAAGGTTCCTCTCGCCCTTGGTTCATGGGGTGGCTGAGAGGCTGAACGAGGTCTCTCAAGACCGTCTCTCAGGACCGTTACCCTTTTGAGATTCTAGAACTTTGTGATTTCTATTAAATAACCTCCAGTGAAGCATATAGGACATTTTATTTCTATTTTTCTATGTTATCACATAAATCTTTGTTATTTTTTAACATTTCAAATGGTATCCCACGATACTCCTGAAATGAGAGCGCCCTTAAAGAGGGACTTCAGACCCGTGATGGACTCATAATTTGTGCTTCTGGTTTGAACCCGGGCATTTATAAAATCAGATTCTTTTTCACCTGTCCCCAGAATTCAGCAGAGAATCCTCCTCCGTCCTGTGTCGTGTGCCTGTGGGGAGTCTCGATGGTCTTTTCTGTGTGAAGTCTCTGTCGCTGCCCTGGGCTCTGTGGTGGTGCTGACGAGCACAGTGAGATGGATGGGCATGTGCCACTTAATGTTAACCGCTGGGTTTACCGCAACGCCTGGTTATGTGGCTGCGTATCGGGGGCCTATTTTTCTAGGGGAGGATACATTTGTCTCCCCTTAAAAGGGGGCAGAGGAGAGGTCATGTACCTTATTTGGGCCGAGGGTCTAAGAAGGGAGGTTGGTTCACTTCTTTGCAGTGCCATCAACATTATTTTCCAGGTAGCCCAAGGCGTCAGGAGGTCCTTGGGGCCGAGGGCAGCCTTTGTCCTGTAACACCAGGCATGTCGGTACATTATTTTTTGACCCTCATGCTAGCTTTTATGATTTTGGAACCAAATGACTCTTGTTTCTGCAATTTTGCATTTGGTCCATGGTGTTAAAACCTGGCCAAACATGGAAACTCCGAGGACACTATTCAAAACACAGTTTCCTGGGAGTCACCTCAAATCAACCGGAATTGGCAACCCTGAGGAATGGGGCCCAGGAATGTGTCACTTTTAAAAACTTACCTGGGACACTTTAAAAACATGGCTGTGTCCCATGTCAGGCTGATCAAATATTCCCCGACGCAGGTGATGCTCCTGCACCCGCATCCAGCATTTCAGAGCTCCCCGTGGGGCATCCATTTGCAGCTGAGGTTGAAATCACTGTTGTAAACTTTCTTCTGTCTCTAGGATTCAGCATTCATTTTCTGCTTCAGGATTCTGGCCATGTAAACTTCTCTCTTGAGGAGCAAATAGAAGAATCCTTGCCTGTCACTTGTTTTGGGTTGGTCAAAAAGTTCATTCTTTTTTTTTCCATACGATCGCTCTAGTAGCACTTAGTTGTCTTTTACTTCATATGAAACAATTTTGTTGGATTGTATTGTGACAGCTGTCATATCAGAGTGCATTTAAAAATCCTTGTCAACATCAGTGAATTTTTCTGTGGCCATTTTAATATTGGAGATGGAAGAAAATATGCGACATTTTTGGCACATTATGCTTTATTATTTCAAGAAAGGTAAAAATGCAACTGAAATGCAAAAAAAAAGTTTTGTGTCATATATGGGGAAGGGGCTGTGATGGATCAAACGTGTCAAAAGTGGTTTGCGAAGTTTTGCTGGGGATGTCTCTCTGGATGGTGCTCCACAGTCAGGTGGACCAGCTGAAGCTGACAGCGATCACATCAAGACTCAGATTGAGAACTATCAGTATCCTACCATGTAGGAGATAACTGACGTACTCAAAATATCCAAATCAATGAAGTTACTGGTGAAAATGCAAAATGTGTCTTTTGTTTTATGGAAAAAGACACAGACTTTCTGGCTAACCCAGTGTGCTCGTGAGTAGAGTGGGCTGGTAGTCGCCACGTCACTGCAGATTCTGCCCGGTTGGGTTGGCAGCATGGGTTCCCTGGTGCAGGGAGACTTCCCGATGCATTCTGGGAAACTGATTTGCATGTAGAATGATCTGCAGCACGGGTCTCCCCTCCGTCTCACTCAGTGCTGTCTTCTTTTCTGGGAGAACTGTGTATTGCATTTAGGGGTATTTTTCTCCTTAGGTGATCATTAGAAAAAAGATCAATTTTCTTTTTCATCAAAACTCTGTCGATGCCTACCTTGCTGAAATGTGGAAGCTATAATTGGCACGCATGTATGAATTTGTTTTGGAGGGACTCTTTGGACTTGTTTCATTTAGAGGGAGGTGTGTCTCAGGAGGCTATTTTTAGAAAGGATATGCATCAGTCTGTCTCAGAGAGTGCTGTCCCAGAGCCCTTCTCCGCTAGGCTGGATCTGTGCTGCTTGTCTCATGCAGTGGTCGCCTACCCAACTAAACGGGATTCTGTGGCAGAAGTATTGTGGGGCCACCGTTTCAGGCCCTTCCACTCAGCGCTCAGCACGGTGCTGCCCACAGGCTGGTGGGTTGGTGGGTCCAAGCAGGACTGCATTTTAAGGAGAGTGAATCCTGGTAGATTGTTTTGCCTCTGCCTGACAGAAGACAGCATGGACGCTGGGAGACCAGAAGGCGGGAAGAACTGGGCTGATAAGCTCAGAGGAGGAGGAACAGGGAGTGAGTTCTGGGAGGGAGGGCTTGAGGGGCAAGAAAGGGCAAGGGGAAGGGTCCAGGATACCGAAGAGCAGAGGAGGCCACCCACATTTTTCAATAAGCTCTTTGAAATTCAAACGTTTGGTGTATGTGTCAATGTAAGAAACCTCCAAACAGACAAACGGACCACCTTGGCAGGAAGCAAGTGTCCATGCCCTGGGGAACGGCAGTTTTATAGCCTCCCTTCTGCGTCTGGAGTGAAGGAGGGAACTAAGGAAGAGGACTGGGAGGCGAAAGAAGGCAAGGTGGGGATTGGATTACAGGATGGTTAACAACATTCTGTGCTCTCTTGAGGGTGGTTATAGCTCATTTCAAAGGGGTGTTACCCTAGATGCACAGAAATGATGGACAGGGCCGGCTTCAGACAAAGATAAGCCTTTGAGTAAAGAAGCTACATGCCTGGGGCGTGCCCACCACCACCATGCCCCGTGCAGTTAGAAATTTGTGATCGGATCCCCCTGTGAGGTCCCTTTTCTGTATTTATGCCAGCGCCCCCTATCGTCCACACTGTAGGACCCACAGTACACATCCTGTCGGCACAGTTGACCCTTGGGCAAGATTCACTGAAGGAGGACCCAGGGGCCCAGCTACTGTGGACCTGTCTCTTCTGCCAAGGCGGGGGAGAAAGCACAGAACAGGTTTTGTGCTTTCGCAGATGAGCAGTTCATGGTGTGATCGGAGCTGAACTGGCTCTTCACAGTAACGTGAGTCTGCAGGTGAGCTTCCTCCCGCCTCCACTGTGAGCCCCAGATGTGTGAGGTTGAGCCCCACCGTAGTGCCATCTTGGAAGTCGAGGATGGTCAGACGGGAGCCGTTGCCTGACACCTGTGTTAGGTCGACTGGAGTCCTCTCCGTTGCGGCCCCCATACCCTGGCACACTGCACAGGGGCTGAACAAGAGCCCCACGGCCACTCCCCTTAATAACATGCACAGCCCCAGGAAGAACTGTTACATCTGCCATTTTTTGCTGTCTTTGGTCTTTGTGTTTGTTTTCACCATGAATTAGGAAGAGGAATCTGAGGAGGGGGAACTCATCTCTACCCTTCATGGAGAAAGAGCCCCCAGGGCCCAGGCAGGCTTTAGAAATGGGCGAGCCCCGAGGGTGTCCCTGGATCGAGGTTTGGGGCAGGGCTGGGAACGTTTCCGGATGCGACACTCACAGAGCCCGGAGTGTTAGCATCCAGGATGAGACGTGTAGAGCGAGACTGGAGACCCTTACAAATCCTGTGCCAACAGAGCTCCTGTTTTTATAGCAGCGTCATGTACTTTGTCTCTTTACAAGAAGGCTCGCTGCAACAGTCCCCACAGTCCCTGCTGTGTGTTTGTCGTATTCAAGTAGATGGGCCTGGTGCAGAGAGAGGAAGAAGCAGGGCCTGGCTTTAAAGGAGGTGGGATGACTCAGACTCTCTTGGCCTTCCCCACACCTTCCCCTGGGTTGCCTGCCTGGGCTGGCACTTCCAGGGACTGTACCTCCGTTTCACCCAGGTGAGCCGGAGAACCCGCTGTTCGATCAATGTCTCATCACCCCCCTGCAGTCTGGCCTGAGTCATTCGGGTTCCCAGAAGCTCTGTCTCCACCGGGACCTTCCCCTTAGTCCATTTCCCTGAGTTGCACACCATGAAAATGAAGGAGCAGTTCTTCCAAGGGCGTTGCATCCGTAACTGTCCGTGGTAAAGTTAATATAGCTGTCGCTTCCACACCTTATTTGTGATTATGTTCCAAGTAAGCTCAGTAACAGCAATCTTAAAAACCCCGTGGCAAAACGGAAGAGAAAGCTCTTCCAGGGGTAATATGCCGAGATGGTGGTGTCACAGGGTATTACTGAGGGCGTGTGCCGTCATATATCATGCCTGAACATTCTATTGCATTCTGCAGAAAGGCAGCATGAGATTTTTTTACACTGTTTTTTCAATTATCCCTTTCATGCCCACGTTGTAGCCCTGAGGTGAGATTTCCATACAGCAGACCGCAGTGTTGAAAGTGTGGGGACAAGGAAAATAGGGTGGTGTGCCTCCCTTTCTGGCAAAGGCAAATGTAGCAAGTGTTTTTCAAATATCATCTGAGCATGTAAAAACTACTCAACGCACTCAGAAAGCAAATTCTTCAGCAGCACTTTCAGAAAGGGCTTAATGCAAGCACAGGGCTTTTACTGTGGCGTCCACACTGATTCGTTCTGGAAACAGCTACTGAGCTTTACTATGGAACTGGTGTCCCTCCAGGCAGTGTGGGTAAGTGGGCATGAGTTCCTGCGCCCACGAGTCAGCATGTAACTGTGGTGAGAGGAAGGAGGGTCAGGAATGGGACCTGCAGACGGATGGCACACAAGTGAATAAGTGACATTGATAGAAGAGGGTGTGGGGACGTTTATTGGCTGGGCTCGTGGGTGGATGGGTGTCTGAGGGTCCGAGCAGTCAGGGAAGGTGGCCCGACCTGATGAATAGAAAAGGGCAGACTCACGAGGGCACAGCATCTCTGAATTCAAGGTGGGGGGAAGGCCAAGGCCTTGAGGCACTGGTGAACTTTGCATGTGCAAGGAAGGGAGCGAAGGATGAAGGATCCTCCGTGGCATGGGAGGTGGCAGTAGGGCGAGCACACAGAAAGCCTGAGGGCCACCACAGGGCTTGGATTGCATCTTAAGTGAGGAGAGAAGCCACCGGAGTGTCTGAAGCAAGGGGGGGATGTGACCTCGTCAACGTGCTTAAATGGTCACGAGGCTGGCACATATCCAACTCCAACAGAATGGGACAGGAAGCCACACAGGACACGGGGTAGGGGAGGTGGGGGCATAGTAATGCAGACAAGGAATGGTGACCACGCCCACCAGGGGGACAGAATAACAATGGGAGGGACCTGCAGCAGGTGGGGCCTGGGGACGAGACCACCCAGTCAAGAGACTTGCTGAGCATTAGAGGTAAAGGCTGAGGGCAAGAGGGGACTCAAAGGGGGCCCGTGGGCTCTGGTCTGAGCAACTCTATCCAGAGAAGGGGGTTCACTGAGGAGGAGGGGCAAGCACCTTAGGTGGGAGTAAGGTCAATGGGAATGAGGGGTATGTTACTTGAACACTGTACTCAATTAAGAAGGGTTACTTTTGTTGCTGCCTTCTTAGGGGTTAGTGACACCATTTTGTGGTTTGTTGGTCGGTTGGTTTGTTTTTAATGGTTCAGTCAGGGAAACCCCTGGTGCTCTTGTGTCCCCATGGAGACATTTGGAAGATTCCTGTAGAGCACAGACTGAAGGAAAGGGCATCTCGTCTGCACCTGTCACCCAGGGCTCCCATCCTGGCCCTGATGCCCCCCTTTGCATCGGCCACTCCCTGTCTGAGCCCCCCCGAGCCCAGTGCCCCACTGCTCAGCCCCTAATCCACTCCTTCCCCAGCCTGTGATAACTCTCCCTCCAGGCTCTCCCTCCCCAGAACAATTTTATTTTACGTGCGTTAGATTTTAGGTACCATTTAAATCCCTCACAGTGTGTTTTGAGATCACGCAATTTATAATTGATCCACCCATTATACAGCGATCCTTTTTATGAATTGCATTGTGCTTGGCACTAAACGAGAACTTTAAACTTGTATAAGCATAGCTGTTGCTCCTCATGAACTTAGGATATCATTTAAGATAGGAAACACAATCATATGAAACAACTAAATAATGATACTCGATGATGGAGCTTTGTGGGAACCATGAAGCTAAATTTATCCTGCAGTGTGGCGTGATTACTTACTTCAGTGTGGTGATGGCGATGGGGTGGGAATTCTGATCTTTCCTTATGAGTCCAGACTTCACTAGTGATTCAGATTACCAGTGTGTGACAAAGTGCGTTGGGTTTTGTGTCATAGTTTACACCCTTACTGTACCACTTGTTGGGCCCCTGGGCCAATGTCTTCTTGTCTTCCAAACCTCACAGCCCTCCTCTGTAAAATGGGAATAAATATAACCTCCTTGTATGGCTTTTATGACAAATACATGGGAAGAATGGTCCAACAGGTGGTAAGAATTCCTGAACTCTTTGCTCCCCTCCGTCTCCTCCAGTCCCTCCCTATGATGGGCATCAGCTGCCACCAGGGGCAGAGGACACAAGGAGAGCTTCTGGATATGGGTCCATCCCTGGACCAGCTAGGGCAGGGGGGGATGGTGGTAACAAAAGGTCTATTGCTGCCCACGGCCTTGCTGCAAGGGCAGGGGGCTGACCTCAGTGGGAAAAGGTGAAAGGACCAGGAGGCAGTAAAGGCATCTGATCTGATGGAGGAGCTGGTCCCATCTTTCCAGAGAATTGTGCCCGAGGGGAAAAGGAAGGTTTCAGCCCAACAGTGAAACCAAGGGAAGCACCTCACAACGAGGTGTTGACTTCCCGGGGCTTCTGACCCACACCCTTGAGACCCAAACATGAAGCATGCTGATGCTCATGAGCTGCGGAGGACAGCTGCTCTGAGCCCAGACCAAGTCCACTGCCGAGACACAGACAAGTTTCTATCCTGGAAGACGGGGATTTCAGGGCCGTCATTTTCCTCATCTGTCCCCGCCTCTTCTGGTCCTCATCTTATTATTGGCAACCCAAAGAAATTCACAATTCAATCATTTGATGACATTTCCCTTTGTGAATGGCACCTTCTCTGTCACTTCCTGATCAGGGAAGAATCAGAAAGCGACGCATCCCTGATTTGTTAACGCAGAGCCTTTTTGTCCTGTTAAGGGTTTGAGGAGGTTGCGGGCAGTTATTTAGCTTTGCCAGTCCTTGTAAGTCACGAGCCTGCTCAGGCAGAGGGTGCCGAGTAGCTGGTTGAATCATACAGAATGAAGCTGGAAAAGTCAATCCTGATTTACAGGTGTTGCGTGAGCCATTCGATGCGGGCTCAGTGAAGCAAATTATCTGCAAGCAACACTCTGCAGTTGTAGAGAAACAGCCTCAACAGAAAGAGAGTTCATTCTGTAGGATTCATGCACAAGCGCTTTGTAAACTGGGGAGCGATCTACTGATAGAAAACAGGGCACATCTGTAACATCGATGTGACCACGGGGGTGGGGGCTGCCCAAGGATTAGGAGGAGTTCCGATGGAGGCCCACGATTAAAGGGGACTTTACTTTTGCAAATGGAGCAAATAAGTGTTACCTTTAAACATCCGAGAGTTATCCTGTAAATCTCTCAGTGTCCATCTTGCACACTGCCTCAGGTTTCCATGTGCTGCTGATTTGCATGAGGAGAGCAACTGCAGCAGCCTTCAAATCCCGTGAGCCCTGAATGCCAGCCGCTGCAGAGACCCGAGCAAGTGTAGGGCACAATATGTGAGAATCCCCCCAATGCCGTCTTCCTTTCGTAATGATCCCCAATAGATGAGTCACTTTACTAGCCCAAGCTCTCTGCAGATGGGACCATATATGCACTTACGCATCATTCTTATTGCTCTTTTTTCTGGCTTGCGGTCGACGAGCAGACTGACGTTGCTTTTGCCCCTGTGCCAGGGGAATGCTCTGCCATTTCCTTCACAAACCACCTTGCAGAGCCAGAGCCAGGCTAGTGATCCTGATAAGGCATCCACGTGTGCTATTGAAAGGGAGCGGAAAATGGCAGCCAGGCGGGGAGGGTAGCAGGAGGCTGTGACCAGGTCACTACCTGTGTGGCTTTACCTGGGGCACAGGTGCTGGTGCAGGGCCAGTCAGTACTGTTAAGTGGGCTGTTCCCAGGTCTTCCAGTCACCATGCGCTGGGAGGAAGTGCACACAAGGGGCCCTCAGGCAGAAACCTGGGGACGTGGGTGTGATCCCCAGAGACGGCTGTGGCCAGGTGGCAGGTCGGGGGACTGACAAGTACAGAAGAGTCACCTAAAGCAGCAGGAAGGATCCCAGTAACCTCTACCATTCATTCCCTGCCCTGGGTGCATAGGGGCCTCTGGCTGGGAAGCTGGGCCAGGCCGAGCTGCCTGCAGGGAATGTGGTTTCTGAAGCTGAGACGACCTGAGGGAGGCAGGTTCACCAACAACGGGAACACTGCTGGGAGAGAGGCAACGTCCCTACCGCTGTTTCAGAATGTTCAGATCCAGTGCGATGTCAGAATGCTCGGTACGATCTTCACGGCGGCGGGGGGGCGGTGAGTTATACCAGGAGACGCGAGGGTGTCCCTCTCTTCTAGCCCCGTATTCCTGTTTCTGAATGTGTTCTGTACGCATTCTGTGGGAATTTCTATTTCCTGTGTGCCATATAAGTATCTGGCTTTCTCTCTCCCAGACTGTTGTTTTACCATCTCCCTTTCCCTTCAGTTTCTGTTCTCTCTCTGCTAACTCTTGGTTTTCACTTGCCCCTTCCTTTGTGCTCACTTCTGTGAGTGGGCACAATGCGTGGCTGAGCTGCCTGCAGGGAATCTGGGCTGAGCAATCCTGTGTACACGCTGGTGTGGACACGTGTGTGTGTATTGGTACATGCACGTGTACTCACACATTTTTATTTTATTTTAGATAAGAAGTTCTTACTTCCTCTTCTTAAACTGAAAAGCTTAAGAGATACTTTATTTCCCTGGTTTTAGAAAATACTAAACTAAATTACGTTTGCTTCTGTTCTCAGTGGGTGTGTTCCGTAGTTGTTGGCTTGCTCTAGAAGTTTGGTTTTGGTTTTAACAGAGAGCAGGATAAGATACTTTTTATTCTGTCTACCTCATTGCTTCTGGTAGGTCATAATAAATAAATTATTTTAGTGATCTTATTTATTTCTGGCCCTATTCTAAAAGGATTTAAGCACTAAATCCTTTAGGAATAGCACTAAAAGGACAGCACTAAAACAAAGTAAGCATAGCACAAGCGAGAAGATGACTCAAGGAAAAGGAAAACTTTGGGTGCAGATAGGAGGTCCTGCAGGTTGTCAAAGATGGCTCATTGATTTGTTTTGAATTTCCTGTAGACCAAGATTGAGAATTAAGGTCACCATTCCAATTATAGAATATTAGATAAGAAAACCCTCCTAAATTTAGAGGCCTGAAACAAGAGTACATAGTTTCCTATTGCTGCTGAAATAAATTAGTGCACACTTCGTGAATTAACAGCACAGATGTATTACCTTGAAGTCTGGAGGTCAGAAGTGCCTCTCAGATCTCACTGGGCCACAGTCTAGTAGGACCGAGTTTCTTCCTGCAGGTTTCGGGAGAGAGTCTGCCTCCTTGCCTTTTTCAGCATCTTGAGGCCCGTGGTCATCCCTTGGCTGTCCTGAAGCTGCAGCCCTTGGCTGTGGTCCTCTCTTCCACCCTCGCAGCCAGTGATGCTGCACATGCCTGGCCCGGCTCTTCCGCTGGCATCTCACTCCCACTCTCTACATCTGTCCCCCTCCCCTTTTGAGGACCCAAATGATCCCACTGGGCCACCTAGAGAGTCCAGGATAAACTCCCTGTCTTGAGGTTGGCTAATTAGCAGCCTTCATTCTGTCTGCAACCTTAATTTCCCTTTACCAGGTAACATGACATATTCACAGACTCTGGGGACCAGGGCATGAACATCTTTAGGGGACTATTATTATGCCCACCACACAAGAGTAACAGCATTCATTCTGCCCATGAATCTGTGATCTGGGCAGAACTTGACGGGGACAGCTCATTGCAGTACCATCTGGCATCAGCCAGCTTGGGCGGAAGGCTGGGACTGGAATCATCTGAAGGGTTTTGCACTCAAACATTTGTCTGTTGCTGCTGGGGACACTCAGAGAGCTGGGGCTGGACCCGTGGGCATTCCTTGAGCATCTCTGTCTGTCTGCATGGTCTCTCCATGGGGTCCACCCAGCATAGTGGCTTCTGGTAGTGGAGTTCCCAGGTAGTGGAACTCCTTACATACCTGGCTAAGGTCTCCAGGGAGCAGTGGGAGGCGATACCCCAGTATAGGTAGGTGGGTAGGCAGGTGGGTAGGCAGAGACAGACATGGAAGGCAGCTGTGTTCCCTTTACCTTTGCCTCCCAAACCACACTGCAACACGTCTCTGTCTCTGGATTCATGAGGCCCGAGTCACGAAAGGAAGACACAGTCAAGGACAGGGACTTAGGCTGACGGAGTGTCCAAGAATTTGCAGCCCCGTTTTAAAACTACCCCGGCCACTTCGCGGATTTACAGTGTCCCCCGCACAGCTTTTCTTGGAGGTAACAAGTAAATAAAATCTTGTTCATGGGTCTCATAAAAGGACACTGCATGTGGCATAAAAGATGACAGTCTCACCAAATATAGGTACAGAAAATGCAATGGTGAAACTCACAGAAATGTTTATTACAGCATTTCTAAGTGCTAGCACCAAGGTGTATTTCAGGAAAACACAAAAACAATTCTACAAATTGCTAAAGGCTTTATTTCAAGTATATCAGCCTCTAATGTATTAAAGAGAACCCAGGCAAAAACTTGAAAACTGTAGAAAAATTAATGGACTACACATCCTTCAGCCGATCTCCCATGAATATTATATTTTATGATAAAACATTTTAAGGAGATTTAGGCATTAAAGAGATCAGGTTCTATTCTTTGGCAAGAGCCAGGAGTAAAAAGAATGTTTGCTAGTTTGGGGAAGGTCTTGAGGTTTTCAAACTTTTCACAGGTTGGTATTTAATTCTTAGATGAAGTAAGGGCACTGCCCCCCCTCACAGAGTCAGACAGAAACAAACACAGGCACCTTTGACGCAGAGAGGACAGAGACGCATCGACCTGGAACTGGCTGTTTGCAGGTTTCAGGGTCCCTGCCACGTGTGCAGCAGCTACTCAGGAGCCCTCAGCCTCGCACATGAACTGTGACGGTAGTCCATTTTCATCGTTAATATCTCTCTGAAGATGTTTAAGTCTTACGGGACTTAAAACAATTGGAGCGTGAATAGAACGAGAAGGTCAAGTGTGGGATTCCATGCACCTGGTTCTCATACTACCTGTTCTTAAATCATGTTTTACTAGGAGGGGGAGTAGACACAGTGGTCGATTCCATCGTCCTATTTTTACTTTCTTCCTATTGTCTTGATTAGTGTTTTCTCTCTCGTGAACTGAAGACAGGATCAGTCGATCATTCACACACTTAGCAGCGTGTGTGCCCGTGAGCTGTCTCATCTTCTCTGCAAGGGAGTAATGCCGGACAGATTTTGTTTGAGATGAATGAGGAGATAATTGCATGGCATGTTCAGTAAAAAGCCAAGTTTGCCAGCTTTTTCATGCTCTTTCACTTAAGTAGCCTCGTTGATTATTGTTGTATTTTTTTCCCTGCTGCAACTTAATACAACAGGCAACTACAAAGGACTTCCGAATACCTGTCAAGTACTGTTTTCCCTCAGACATAATGTCAGTGGATCTGCATGGAATCTGGTGCCGCGTCCACTCGACAGTGTACGGCGGAGTAGAGCCAGGAGAGTATCCAGGGGAAAGGTCCATTTCAGGGGCTGGTTTTCATTTTCAGAGAAAGAGCCCCATGTGCTCTGTGCCTGGAAGGAGGGAGGTCGTCATGAGAGGTCATGCCCTTGAAGTTCAAGTTAGCTCACTAAGACCAAACACCCAAACGCACGCACAACTGCTTATTTTCAACTCTCTCGGCTTTCTAAAAGTAGTATGGCTTTTACATTTGAATATCCCCGCATAGAAAAATAAAAGCCGGTCTCCCTTTGCCTCCCCTTTTGAGCCCTAATATGTTTCTTATCATCTTTTCGCCCACATCCCGGGCCTTGGTTTCGTGGTTCACTCAGTAATGCACGTTTTCACAGACCACCTTCCCGGCCACTCCTTGTCCTCCTTCTCTCCACTGTCCGTTTGTAGGCGTCCTTCCTGTTCTTCAGCTGTCCCTTTGCTGTCTTTGTCTTGCAGAAAATATCCTTCACTTTTCTTGAATGACGTGTGTGAAAGGGCAGGGTAGGGGCGGAGGCATGAGCAAGAGCGTGTCTCCCTCCAAACTAGTTCATTGGCCCTACGCCAGTTCTGCTTGGGGGCAATAATGACAGGACACAGATGTGATGAGAAGTGAAACATTCAACAAGATGTGAATTTTTCTCTCACTTGACAATCCTGCTCTCATTGCCCACTGTTGACTTGCATTACTGGATTTCCTAATATTCAAAATAAAACTGGCCAGCCCAGTCTCCCACAGTGACAGGAACACACGCTAAGTGACGGGGACCATGACGGGTCCCCGTGCATCTGCTATGGGACTCTGCAGGCAGGGCGAGAAGTGCTGCGGCCTCAGAAGGGCCAGAGGCCGTCCACCCTCCTGGAGATCTTCTCCCTGAGCATGAGTATTGAGTGTAAGATACTAGGAGGGGCACAAAAATCAGTAAGTCCTAATCCCCATTCATGCTCTTTTATCTGCCTGCAGACCTATAAACATTCTCCCCAGAAACCTGTCCCCGCTTCTGCTTTAGTAAGGAGCGCTGAAGAAACACTGGGGAGGGAAGGAAACAGTCCGGCTCCTCCTTGGCCAAAATCTGACTTCCTGCTGATAAAGGCTGGCCGTTCAAATAGTTTTACCAAGCTGTAAGAAGAGCTGTAGCGAGAAGACAAGATTTTAAATAGTCCTGTGAACTGTTACCTTGCCACACATTAGAGTCCATTAGGTGCACTGGGCTCTGAGTGGCAAGGTGAGATGAATGCTCCCGTAAAGTCAACGAGGAGGGTAGGCTTCTAAGCCCCTGTCCATCCAGGAAGGACTGTCCCCGGGCAGGTCTGAATCTGGGCTTGTGCCGTCAATCAGCAGAAATGGGGCTGCGGGGGGACATCATGGCGAGTTCACTGGGCTACAGCGCAGGCAGGAACCACGGCTCTCGGAAATCAGTTTCCTTCCTGCTCATAGGGATGCGTAAATGAAGACTAAAGTTGTGACAAGAGGAATGTTCTAATTAAAAAGTGAGACGTTTGAGTCATAATTTAGATCAAATTAATGTGTTGACAACACACTTCCGTTATTAACCAATAAATTAACTGTGACCTAATGTTTATGTGAAAAGTTTATTTGGTAGAGTTTACTTGATGAAAGGGAAATGCTTCACTATGGTAGGCTTAGAGAAGGAATTTTAAACGTCGTCCTAGTAGAAAGGTAGACTCCCCCTTCCAGGGAAAATGAGGGGAAAGCCTCCTTTCAAGTGAAATCCGTGGGATCTGAGGTTCACTTTTCACGAGTGCACTTTCCAGCTTCCTTCTCTTTTAAGAGTTCTCTTTGTTTTGTTTCTCTTCCATGATGTTAGTGACACCGATGCATGCACTTGATTTTTGTCTAGAAAGGTAATTTATTGGGTAAGTAACCCTATCAAATGCTTGATTTTCATTAATTCTCAAAACAGTGCTTTTCAATAGGAAATTGTCTTTTTCCTGGGCAATGGAGAAGTTTTCTCTAATAGTATAAAAATGACTTATTCTTGAAAAAAAATCAAGAATTATTGTGGTCATTGTTTATCACTAAAGGTTGCTTGGTGATTCATCCGTGACTCAGCTTTTCCGTGTCCTTTCTCCATATTAGAGTCGATGAACTAATATTCCGTAGAGGGGATGCTGGCAGGGTCATGTGATGGTGCCTGGGGGCCCAGCCGGGGGCATGGTCACCCAGCAACTGCCCCAGGCTGGCTTCATCCCAGGAGGGGGTTTGGCTTGGGGAAACCTTGAAACAACTCATCTGTCTAGTCCAATTGCTGACTGTGCCGTGCAGGGGGGCGAATGAGAAAATCGATCTCAGCCCACTGGTCTGAGTCCTCCGTCCTATCACCCATGAAGGCCGGCACGGCCCCTCTGGTGAGGAAACCACAGCGCCCAGAATGCAGCCGGAGCCTGTGTTCTGGCTCCTCGGCTCTCAGAGCGGCTGCCTTCTCCCCAATTCCGAGTCCTGCTTCACGTGCACAAAACCAGACGCAGTGTTAGACCAGGGTCCTCCTGACTTCTCTGGACCCCTCGGCCTACCCTAAGCAACAGAGTAATCGAAAAGGAGAAAAATTAGCATTTTCAAGCTTCAAACCTTTATTATGGGGTTTGAGTCATTTCATTTTTCACAGCTTCTTCTAGGGATGTGTATATATCAAATGGATTTAGATAGTTTAAGTAAATTTTCAATAAGAAAAACCTAAAATATATTCAATTATAACAAGCTTGAAATTGATTGGAGTTTTTATGTCTTGTGTATATGTCTCTGCTGTGTTTGTTTAAACATAACCATCGACGCTGGCACCTCTTCACACGCCCAAGGCCCTTTGGGCCGCAGATAGTAAATAACTGACAAGCATTTTAGGATTTACGTGCAAGCATCTGTGGAAGACATGAAGGAATAGAATTTCACCGAAGCCCAAAGTTTGCATGTTTCTCTACACAAACATCAGCTCATCCATCCTCTCCTGAGCACTAGGCCTCCTTAATAAGTAACCATTATTTCCACAGTTTTGTACAAGCTCCTGCTTTCAAAGCAGAGTGGGATCACTGTTTTCACGGCATCTGGGCCCTGCGGATGTCACAGAGAAGTGGAGGAAAGCATGGACCGCAGCTGATTTTTACTTCATCGAGGGAATATCTGTGGCTGTTGACATTTTGTTTTTCTTTTTTTGAGCTGATGAACCAAATCTGTAATTTGCCTGTAAGTTCTGCAATGTACAAGGGCTCTCCAGTAAACTCGAAATGACACCGTAGAAAAAGATCATGTCTGACTGATGCCAGTGACCTTGGAAGACTTTTCCAAAGCCATTTCTGACCCGCTGCACTGAAGTGGTCCACAGTTCACCGCTAGGAGAGACGGAGCGTGTCCTTGTGCCAGAGCCGTTTATGCGTCCAGTTTCACATGTAGGGCAAAGTGGTCCCTGGAGCGTGCCGCGGGCAGTTAAGCACACTTGTTATTCTAAGATCCAGGCTTGCAGGTTACTGAGTGAGCGGAAACTGAATGTGACCCCAGCCAGAGCCCAAGTCTGAGAAGGCGCTGGAAGAGGAAGAGCTAGGTGGGGCTCCCAGGGAAGCCGGTACTCCCCCAAGCCTGGCTCCTGCACTTCTTATGTGGACTTTGCAATAAAACCCTTGACAGGAGAGTAATTCCAAATAAAGCGCCTTGTTCTGTTGGATAATTGGGTAAGAAGTAATTTGGAGGTAAAAACAAGCAGCATGCAGAGGTCCTGGTGACAAATGGCCCTGCTTTGATATGAGGCGGTGGGGAGACTTGTGTTGTTAGCAGGCAACGGCCCTGTGGGCGGCTCCGTCCCCACCTCCTGCTGCAGCAGGGATTCGGAAACCTCAGAGAGGGCACCGCGCCTTCCCTCCCCGGGAAGGAGCTGCCTCCCACGCTGGAGAAAAGGAGAGAGTGCTGAGAACTGTGAAAACTGTATTTTTCTGTATCTATTATGTGTCGGAGTTCAGCCAAGGTTACACACAAAAAAATTACATTGAACAAGGTTCATCCCACTGAACAAAGCTAATGTTTCAAGCCTAACACAAAAAAATATCCTTCCTCATGAAGGTCTCATTTAAGAGACTGGCTATTCTAATTCCTAGTCCCTTCTGTCTCTCAAATAACTGGTTATTCACTAAATTATTATTTTTTAAGTCAAGATGTCAGAGGAGAAAAAAGACACTGTTGAAATGTGAATGAAGCTTTTAGTTGAGTTAATATTAAATTTCTCAGTGTTGACCACTTACTGCGGCTCCGTGAGAGGTCGGCATTGGGAAATCTGGGTGAAGGAAGCCTGGGCCACTCTCTCTGCTGTTATGATAATTCTCTGCGGGTCTGTAATTGTCTCAAACTACTTTTTTTTTTTTTAAACAAAGGCTCCGATCAGTTATTGGGGGAGGGGTGGCATGAGTAAGATCTATGATAATTAGTGCGACGTACCCCATAATGATAATTCTTTTTAAACCTCGAAGTATAATGAGAGCTAGAAGCTTAGGAAAGCATATTAAATATTAAAATACTCTTTCAAAGCTGTACAAACACGTGTTCAATGTCCAGTGTTCAGACTTCCACATTTACCCGGCACTGGCCATCTCCTCAGTCCCACAGGGTCAAAGACAGGAGACTCTTTCTAAAAGTAGTGAAAAGCCAAACTACTGGCAAAATCTTTAGAGGACTAGCTCTTCAATGGCCTTTCTATCAAGAAGACATCTGTGAGATGACTCTGAACTCTCCCAAATAAATCTGCTCCCCTCTCTTCTCTAGGTGCCTGGTGCTCCCACATCCCACCGGCTGCTACAGCCCCTGGCACACCCCACTGTGTCCCTAACTGGGGTGCCACCCCTCAAGTCAGGAAGCTAAGTTTTTGTGATCTTCCCTAATACCTTAATTTATAACAGGCACTCATAGAATTTTTTTTCAAGAAATCATTGAAGTTGATCATTAGAAAAAAAATGTGTGTACGTAAAACCCTTTATTGGAAGAGCACTTGTGGTCTATTGTCTTCCCCAGAGTTCACATGAGGAACAAACTGTGAGACAGACACTCCCCAAAGCCCTCGTCACCTTGAGGGTACACCTTGACAATGTACCTTTCCTCACTGCTCCATAGAGTCAAATGTGCATCATCCCCCAAACATGTGGCATCCCTCTGAGAACAGCTGGCATGGCCTAGGCTCTCTGTGTTCCCTGATTCTGCTCTTTCTAAGCTCCACGTGTGATTTCAAAGGTTACAATCTGGTACGTTGGTGGTGTAGGTGAGTCCAGTGTACCTTTGCCACAATTTTCTACCCCAGCCAGTTTCTGTGTCTCGTGGCTCATTTTGGTGAGTCATCATAGGGCCAGTCAAAAATTAATTACCAGGAATCTGTTTGTGACATTCAACAGTCTCCTGAAAGAAGGGAAGTAAAAGTTAGTTTCGAAAGTTGATGCAGTGAGGCAAGGAAGTCTTATACAACTCAGCAGACAGCCCCGGGCCTTCCCGGGAAGGTCCTGCACACATCTTGGCTTCGTCAACACAGCTCGTTCATGGCGGGCCATTCAGGAGACACCGTGGCTGCCGAGGTTCAAAGGTCGTTAAGTCTGACCTAGATTTATAGGGGTCCACTCTAATCTGCTCAGTTATCTTTTGGGGTTTGTGGGTGTCTCTGCAGATGATGAAGCACCGCCTCCCATTGGCTTATTGAGTTGTAAAGATGTGATTAAATGCTAATTGAGAAGAATGCATTGATGAAAGTTTATTTCATTTTTTGAAACTTACTCTCTTTTAATGAGAAGAGGAATGGCTTATTTGGGAAGAATTTTAGGAAGAGGATTATGGTGAAACACATGAACATTTTAGAATTTTATGCTCAAGAATAGCTATCAGAGGCCATAAACATTACCTTCTCCTAATTTTAAGTCTAAATGCAAATCACTCAGGACAGAAAACCTGTATTTTTCTTAAATATCATCCAGAGAATATGGGTTTATAACTCCATTAGTAATAATTTCATAATCTGTGTTTCGAGACACCTTATATATTAATTTATTTTAATTTTTTACTTAATAGATTTTAGGGAGAGGAGGAGGGATGGAGGATAAGAGAGAGTGTGAGGAAGAGAGAGACACACACACACCGGTTTGTTGTTCCACTTATTTGCACGTTCATTGGGTTGATTACTGCATGTGCCCTGATCAAGGATCAAACCAGCAACCTCGGTGTATCGGGATGACGCTCTGACCACCCGAGCTGCCCGGCCAGGGCCGAGACCCCTGACTTACACATCGTCTCAGGCCTTGCTTTCAACTCCACCGAACTAAAACAAGTAGGAGAGGAGGGGCCTGCCCGAGGGAGAGGCCCCGTACTCTGAGCCCTGACCAGCCACTCGCCTGTCAACGGTGGTGGGAGGATGCCCAGGAGAGGCGGGATGTGTCAGGGTCAGGACCTATTGTTGGGAAAAGTTGACTTTCATTTAAATAACAGCAGAAATGTTAACATCACCCCAGTAGTCACCTAATATTTTCCGGACATGTTTCCTTGTTTGCTAAGTCTGATACTATTTTAGTTATATTCCCCAAACTTTCCTTTTGCTCACAGATTTTTATTTTCATTTATTGCTTTTTCTTCCAGTGTGATTTTACATTTTCTTTCATTAGGCGAGTCTTCTGTTACTTGTTTTTTCAGTGTGTAATACACTAACGTGGTTCCGAAAGGCTGGACAGTGTAATCGAATGAGTAATACCTCCCACGTGGCCTTCCACCTTCCTCTTCTTTCCCTCTTTCCAAAGACTTTTTAAAGTGCAGGTGCAAGCGAAGAGGTATTCATTTACTTTATACTCTCCCCCTTTCTCTCGCATTTTTACATGGAGGCGCGCAGACTGGCATCAGACTGACTTGGGCATGAATTCTAGCTCTCAGTTTCTGCCTGTCCAGTCTGAGTCCATCGTAATCTTACCTTCCCAGGGTTATTTGGAAGTCGGAATGAGCCAAAGGCTGTGAAAACGCTCTCACTGTTTCTGGCATGCAGCGAGTGCTCAGCGAGTCTGATTACGTCGTAACCTTTGAACAAAAGGATGGAGGGGCATGAAAAGAAAAAAATGTTGTGTTAGTTTTCCAAGCCTACCAGGGCAAATGACCGCAAACTTGGTAGCTTAAAACAACAAATGTGTCTTCTCTCACAAATCCGGAGGCCAGAAGTCCAAAATCGAGGCATTCACAAGGCTGCCTCCCCTCCAGAGGTTCCAGGAGAGGCCCTGTCCTTCCCGTTCCAGCTCCGGTGGGGTCCACAGGCACTCAGGGCTGGTGGCTGTGTCACTCTAATTCTGCCTCGTTTTCCGCCCTGCAGAGTTCCTCTGTGTGTCTCTCAAGAGGACTCTCATTGGATTTAGGGCCTGCCCAGCTGATGAAAATGATCTCATCTTGATATCGGAAGCTTAATTATATCTGCAAAGACCCTTTTTCCAAACAAGACCCCCTTCACAGGTTCTGGGGATTAGGGTGTGGACATACTTTTGGGGGTATACAAGTTAACCCATTACTAATGTCTTTTTGTAATTTATTTTATAAGAATTAATTAATATAAATTGTGTTCTCAAGGACCCTTCATATATTGAAAACTATAATGTTGCCAATATGGAAGCAATATAAAGTTTTCAAACTGATGGTAATAAAACACGCACAAAGAAGGGAAAAATACATTATTTTTGCAAGTATAGTTACTTGGTCATCCTGCCGCACTTTGGTTCTGCATCTGTGTGCCTGTGGGGAAGAAGGAAGGAAATAGAGCTGAGGCTTAAAGAAAAAATACATTGATGAGATCTAATCCCACTTGAGGACAGGGACTTGAATTGGCTTGACATGTCTTCAAAGGTTTACCTTGACCCTCTATGGTTAATCTCCCGTCCCAATGGCGACCCAGCTCCGTTGTGTTAGTGGGACAATAGCTTATTCACTCTGTGGCAGCACAAAAAAGATGGAAGACAGAGTGGCATCAGATGTATTTTCTCTATATCTTTTGAACAAAAAGAGAGAAAGCGTTAAATTTTTTGTTTGAAATCCCTATGACTGCTTCAAAGCATCGCCGTTTCTAAGAAGGAAAACTTGAGGCTGCTTCACGGGCGTGCAGACAGAGGCTCCCAGTGCCGTGAGAGCCACACTTCACCCACAGGGCCCTCCCACGGCCTCCCGTGTCCTGCCATCAGTGTGGGACCAGACCTGTGCGTGGACTGATTTCTAGTTCTGATTTTCTTTCTTTTTTTTTCAGTCGATTGACTTGTATTCTACCAACATATTTGTGAAGGTAGTAGGGTCCTAGAGACATTGTATGTGATGTCAGCCTTTTAACAGACGTGTTTCTTTAAGTTGGCAGAACTTCAAAAGTATTGGCAGGGTTAAACAATTAACCTCACACTAAGGAATACCTTCCTAGTATTTTTAATTCCCTGCTCTGCCTGTGTGTTAGGACTGCTTTAGGAGATGGTAGGATTTTCACTAGTAAATAGCCTCCAATGTGCGATTAAACTTTTCACCCTTATCTAACTAAGTCCTATGCACATATAACAAAATACTTTCAATAATGCAAATTTGTTTTTTGGCGTTTGGAGGAAGGTGAAAGTTAGCTGTATTTCGTATTTGCAAACCAACAGGATACACAGTTCGCTCTTGGCCCTTCAGTGCTCACTGAATCTCATTGGCTTATTTTAAGCCAAAGGGAGGTCATATGCACAGCCCCCCACCTATTGTCCAATGCCCAGTGGTTATTAATTGGGCAGGCCTTTCCTGGGTGAGCCATCTCCTCTTCCTTGCTTCTTATCTGACTGTGAGGAAGACTAGACACATCCTCACTATCTTAAGTCAGGCTCCAGAGTTTCTTTGACAATGGAACATGGAAAATGACCGCTTCCCGACCTCACTGTTCCTGGAGTTCAACCTGACTCTGCCTCACATGTGTGCCTTTACCAGGAAATGACCTCGACCTTCCACTATGTCGTGCCCCACAGTCCAGTTCCTCTCCAGCCGTGTCTGTCCCATCTACCACTGAGTGGTTGCAGGGAACAGCTTCTCGTGGGGTGACTTGGGAGGAGCTCCAGCTCTGCGGTCCTGGGCCTTTGGGCAGTCGGGGAGGCCTCAACTCCACCTGGGGTGGCTATAGACCTTGTTTGTCCAGCTAGCAGCAAATAACAGCCTCTTCCCAGAAAATCCCTGGCTTTTACTCAACCTTTTTGTTTGTTTTCTCCTTCTTACATGACATTTAAAAAAACCCAAATACTGAGTTGTATAAAATAAAAGTAAGAGTTTCACTTCCTAAAAAAAAAGTGTCTCATTATCCTATTCCATGAGCTGAACAATCTTCACATTTGAATGTGTCTCCTTCTGTAATTTCTAATGCTCGGAGGAGCGTATGTGCAGGTACCTATGTGCATTTTATTGTTATTTTTTTTAAATCCAGGTCCATTATGAACATTACATCACCCGAAATCTAGCTCATTATTTGTAATCTATGCCCTGCACTCCACAGTTTAATTGCGTTATCATTTCTAAGCCAGCTCTTTATTGTGGAACACTTCCGTTGCTTATCATTTTTTGCTGTTACAGATAATGTCGCTGTGATCCTGCTTTTGCTTTGTCCCTGTGCAGTTTGCAGTTGCCACATTTCCTGGGCCAAAACATTCACACATTTTAAAATCTAATAGGCGCAGCCAAATTGCCTGTTTAAAGAGAAGGAGGGAGGGAGGAGTGACTCAGCCTTCTTTCGTTGACTGCACGCTGGAGAGTTCTTGCCTTTGGTCTGAGTGTTTGCTCATTCGTTTCTTCCTTTGCATTTTAACTGGATACCAGAAAGGAGCATATCAGTCAAGGCTGCACCGAAGTTTGGGAAATGGATGCCTAACCAGTATTTTTAATATCGCCCACACTACCAAAAACC
Source organism: Tonatia bakeri (assembly GCA_004024845.1). Classification (NCBI taxonomy): domain Eukaryota; kingdom Metazoa; phylum Chordata; class Mammalia; order Chiroptera; family Phyllostomidae; genus Tonatia; species Tonatia bakeri. Next base: position 67,677 of record PVIA01003775.1, read on the forward strand.
TTTTTCTAGGTACTTCTACCTTCCAGGAGGAGACATTTTTCAATGCATTCATTGCGATTTCCGTAGAGGAAATTATTTTGATACATGTTTACTGTGCTATCACACGCCTGAAAGAAATACCTGAATTTTCCAGGAAATCTTGAATAGAAATGGAAGGATTAGACAGGTTTAAGTAGACAGCAGTAATATGTGTCTTTTTCTTCCTCGATAAGTGTGTGCAAAGCTGAAGAAGGTATTTGGTTTCTGTCGAGGAGCGGAGAGCAGGGGTATTATGATTGTGGAGAGGGGAAGGAAGCCCCTGGGCCCCTGCTCAAGAAGGCATTTAACACCCCGCCCCCAGAGGAGCTTCCCAAACTGCCTTCTCAGCCTCTTTTAGCCAACTTGGTTTATTAGCAGGGTTTAGCATTTACACGTGTGAATCCCTTTGTTTGTACAGTTTCTGATGTACTGTTTGAACAGGGACAAGCCATTTATTCTTTACTCTTCTGTTTTCATGTCCATGAAAGAATAATTTCCACATAATTGAAATCAGAGCCAGACTGCTAAAGCCAAGTTTGCTGAGTGCTTAAAACACCCTCGGAGGCAAAGGCGGTGTTAGCAGGCGTTAATGCCTCCTGATTTACATTTCGTAATGTATTTCTAATTTTACTTTTAAACCTGAATTTGAATTTATGCATTTTTATAACTTCTGTGTTTTCAATTTAAACTGCTTACCATACAAGATAGCTTAGGTAAACAGTGGTGAGAAAGGATGAAATTCCTAGTTGAGTAATTTCCTTTTCTGTGGCTGTGTGTATCTTCTAATTTTAATTTCTAATCACTCATGTTTATGAGTGGTCTTAAATAGCAAAAGGTATTCAAACCTTTTAAATGTGCACTTAGAATTATAGATGGTTTACTTGAAGTGTGCCTTGAATAAATGTTTGGGTCTCTTCTGCTTGATTCTGAAAAATTCCAGCATAACATCTCTGTGGGAAGAAATGTGCACACACGTGAATGCACGCATGATTGTGAACATTATGTGTGTCATCCATGTAACATGAAAAAGAGAGACATTTGTTGAAAAAGATACAAGATACAAGACATTGTACATAAGACGATGTCACAGCCCCCTTCAAAGTAGGCACCTTGGGACCTCACACAGTTCTAATCACCATCAGCTGCCCCATCGTATTTTCCTGAATCTCATCAATGGTCTGAAATATCTCCCTTCAAAAGCGATTTTAGTTTTGGGAAAAGCCAGAAGTAGCAGGGTGCCAAATCTGGGCTGTAGGGGGCTGAGTCACCTGGGTGATTTGATGCTTCACCAAAAATTTCTACATGAGACATGATGCATGAGCAGGCATGTTGTCGTGATGAAGCTGCCAATCACCAGTTGCCCATAGCTACAGCCTTCTGAATCATCTGAATAGTTTTTGTGCCAAGGAATGTTTAAGCTTATAGCAAAACCTGATATAGATTCATTTCTTGACTCGCTCAGTCATTTGGAATGGGACGGCCACACAGTACATCTACTCACTCAACAGCGTCTACTGACGCTGACTAGCGTCTACTGACTAGCACAGTGAAGTCGTCATTGTTCACACATGCACACTCCAGTCCACTCTCCTTGGCTGCCAGGTGACACCGATGCCACACAAACCATGCTTGTCATATTAACAACAGCTGAACTTTTTCCAGACAGACCTCTCATATGTATGTATGTGTGTATATACATAGAAACTTATTTACATTTAAATATATATACATATATGGATAATTAAGTATAAATGTATATATACATATATGGATATTCATATACAGGGTACAACACAAATAATGCCCACTTTTTATTACAATATCTTTTATTACAAAATTGTAATCATGTAACATAACAATATTACCCTCAAGCATACCATATGACATTTTAGGTGAAATGTTTAAATTAAAACTATAAATAATTTCACCCATATTATTACCCTACCAAGCACACTCAAGCAGGTATTACGTCAGCTGGACCCTGTGTATTTAAGAACAGATTATATAATGTTCTCTCCTAAATATTTTTATTTTCACACATCCTGCAGTCCTCCGACTATATTAAATCTCATCAGCAGAAGAATATTAAAGTAAAGACATTTCCTGAATCAAAAATATCTTCCCCAGGGAGTAGGAATCATGTTATTTGTCCCGCCTACAGAAGTGTGTATTGTCGGCCAAGAACAATGAGTGAGCAGAGATGGTTATTCGTTCTGTACATGAGCCCCATTTGTCATTGGAGCCTCTCCGCTTGATGAAATCACATACCACCAGAAACTCCGTTTATCATTGGAACCTCAAATTTCATAGCTGGGATGCTGCTCCACTCCCCCGCAAATGTGGCTGAGCTCTGTACTTGACACAGCTGGACTTCAAACCATGGCGCCAGCTTCCATGACTCTCTCTCACCTCCATGATTCATCTGGGATAAAAATGTCCCAGTCTCTCCGAAACTTCCTTTCCCTGCGAGAGAGTGTCACCCTACCTCAAACTTTTCAACATTGATATTAGTAACTGTCCTCCTCCTGGCCTGTCACCTGCCCTCCTAGGACCCAGCCCTGTGCTTGGGGGTATTGTGGGAGCTGAACAACTCTGTATTGAATGAGCGGGGAAACCCAAAAGTTATAGCGTTAATTTATTAGAGGGCAGCTGTAATCAAGCAGCTTCCCCGTGGGTGGCACACAGCGCAGTGGAAGGCTCGACTCCTCCCACTGCCGTGCCCCAACCCTTCCCCTGCTCTCTTTGAGTGCCGTGTCACAGGCGTGCGGCTTTCTATCTGCCCTAACATTTCACACTGCGTCCCAAGCCCAGCATGCATCACTCCTTTGTTCTGGGGTTCCACGCCCATGTTTCCCCTCTCCAATGACCTACCCTGTCCAGTCTCCTCCCAGCCCAATGGTTAACCGAAGTCCTGGTACTTAAAGCTCCCTTCCTCAGCTTTGGTGCACCCCAGTGTCTCCATTCTTGGCACCCTGATTGATTTCATGGTATCACTCTTTTTTTAAACACTGCTAGTGTTCCTGAATGTAAGGCTTCTCCCAACTCACAAGAGTAAGAATGCACCTTTTCCCTTCCATGATGAATGCAGGGTAGTTTATGGACCTAAAGGTGGATTTGATCAACCCTGGGTGTCAGCTGGGGGGATGGAGCTGGGTGATGGAGGGGGAGGCAGTGGCTGGAGGGTGACAGCCAAGCAGAGAGGGGCTCCAGACAGCCTGCAGGGGGCAGTCATGCCTGGCCCGATAGCAGCCTCTTAAGGACAGAAAGCTTGGGGAAGGCTCCGGTTATGACCGCTTCCTCCTGCAGACCCTCCCCTTCACTCAGCTGGCCAGCGTGTCCAGGGCCACCGAAGCGGGGGTCACCTCATGGCGTTGATCTCTGGCTATCCGCACCTGAGAGCTTTGGTCAGGTGTCTTTAGGTGATAGTCACACAACCGCATTGCGCCCTGTTAGGGTACATAATCCTGTCTCACAGGGGACTTCATTCAGGGCCATCGGTACCTGAATTTCTATGTGAAAGGAACTCAGTTTTCTTGCGACTGAGGATTCGATCATTTCATCTGCTCAACTGCCCTTCATTCAGGCATCTGACCAATGAATAAACAAAACCGCTGGGCTGGCCTCCTGCATTCTCCCTGCAAAGGGAGTGCGGCTTGGTCCCCACTCACCACGATATCCTCATTCCGTGTCACTCTCCCACTCTGCCCGTGGGGCTTTCTGGAGTCTCTCAGCTGTCCTGAATTTCCTGGGGACACAGGACCTCTGCACTGCCCTCAACCTGCCTGACACGTCCCTTTCCTCCTCTGCTCAGCACCCCCAACTCTCTCAGCCCGGGTCAGACCTCCCTTGTGCATGGGGCTTCCCGGCACCTGTCTCTCACAGTCCTGAGCCCGGCCGCTTTGCATCTTTGAGCGATAACTCGATTAGTGCTCATCTTCCCCACGAGATACGAAGTTCCTTAAAAAGATGCATCGTGTCTGCTTTATCTCATGCTTGTATCCCAGTGCACGGTGCTCAATGTTTATCAGGGTAGGGGAACTGAGAATTATTCAATTTCACCTGTGAGTCCTGTTACTTCACTTCACAGACAGAAGCTTTATTCTGCAGCCCTGCTGTCCCCTATTACCTGAACCCTCTCAAATACTAACGAATCCAAATGCACATGAAAAGGCTGCATGCATAAATTATTGAAAACAGGGTTTCTGTGGTTACATAGTCATCTGTCTACTTAGCCAAATATTAATCTTTTGTCTGTTACAGAGGGCATGTTGACAGTTTTTTAAGGATAGAGTATCTCTCTCCCTCCTTGTGGTTTTTGGAAACCTTAGGGCATCTGAAGTGGCCACAGTTGTCCAGTTCCAGGGAAGACTAAGACTGTCGGGAATCCCTTTACGTTTCCCTAGAAGGAGCACAATGGTTTTCCTGCTCAGACATGGGCAGGGTTTTCTCAGTAGAGCGGACACTGAATCAGCTATCCAGCAAGGTCGCATTGAAGGAAAGATGTTCAGAGAATGATTCCACGAGACTTTCATGCCTGGATCTTAACACAAAACAAAACAAAACAAAACTGCCTGCATGGTGTAGGACCCAGAACTGGAACTAATTTGGGAGGAGGGGAGAGAGGTGTGATCACTGAAAACAAAAGGGGTCAGGTTATTCTGGACACTGAGGTGGCTGGGTGCAGATGTATTGTCTATACAGATATATTTTTTCTCCTTTTGTAACTGATTTTATGAATTTCTTGGAAATATCTGCTTTGACTTTCTTAGCACTTTCCCGAGTTTACCAATAAACCACAGGCGTGCAGTGTGGGAGCGCAGCTGCGTAGAAAACACTATGCATGGGAAAGGTCTCCCGTTCCTGCCTCACTCCTGAGCCTTGCCCAGGCACGCAGCCAGCCCTGCCATGTGCCGCCACGTGCCTAAGTCTTGCCTCTCCCTGTCCTCTACCTGTCCCTCCTGGGGATGTCCTGGCTCAGCACTTCCTAAGCTTCCCCTACTCTCAGGTATATTCCCTTAACCTCCCTGCCATTCCTAATCCTTCTCACCGTTGTCCCAGTTTCTTCCGGGATGCAAATCTGGTCACCCTTTCATTTAAAACCTTGAAGCGGCTCCTCACAACAATAACACCGACAAATTAGTACCAGAGTTTTGTTACAGGCCAGGCACTGTTCAGAGGACTCTGTATAGCTAAGTTATGATGAGGGTGTAATGAGAAAGTTGACATCAGTTGAGTGTTTTGACCAGGCACTGTTCTAAACACATATTTTACAATGTTAACTCATCTAAAAAAAAAAAAAAACCCACACACACCCTGTGAATAAGGAATTTTTGTTTTAAAATCGTGGGAGCTGAATCACTAAGGGTTAATAACTTGCCCGTGGCCAAGGCTAGTGGGCGAGGGGGCAGCATGCACTCCCAGGCAGAGGCGCCGCCCACTCCGTGAGTGAGGCTCTGCCCAGGCCGCCTCCCTGAGGGGCTCCCGATGCAGAGCCTGGCTCAGCACTGCTCTGGCTCTTCTCGGCCTGACCTTAATTTCTGCTGGCCTGGCTTCCTCCTGTCCTACTGTGCCACTGCACCAAAGGGAACAGGCGCACTGCCTTAAGTGAATCCTCCTCCTGGGTGAGCTTGATTCCATCCGCACAACAGCTGTCTGGGGCCGGGGGCCTGGGATGCTCACTCACAGCAGAAAGGCCACTCGGCTGGTGCCATGTGCTTCTGTCCCCACCCGCTAAAACGCGTGCCTGAGAAAAGACCAGCTGTGGTTGTTCCCAAACACACTCACGCTAGTTGCGCCTCTTCTTGTATACATGCAATCTAACTAAATATTGTACAGATCCGTGAAACGTGAGTAAGAGAAATAGTCAACTGTTTTGAAAAACTAACATGTGATGAGTGTTTCCTTCTAAATGGCTGTCAAATGTGCGGAGACAGCTGGGAACACGCGGGGAATGTTTGCGGAAGTCTCGGAGTCGGCACTCAGATTTCGACACAGCTATCCGTGAGTTTTCTCTGCAGCAGAGAGACACTGAAGTGAGAAGCATAAACAGTGCAGCCTGAGTGTGGTGCAGACGAGACTCTCGGAGCTTCAGCTCGTGGACTTGTTTATACCCAAAGAAAGTGGCTTCTCATCTCAAAAGACTGCTGAATTCATTGTGCATTACATGTTTTATAATACAATGATACGATTGAAAAAATGAAGGTTTTTAAAAATAATTGCATGCCTTGCCAACTTACAAAATTAATGACAATGACTCTGGATTGCATTGGGCAAGAGGGTTTCTAGTCCTTGTGGATCATGGAACCACAGAGCTCAGCATGCCAGCAGCCAGCAACCCAGGACCTAGCGCTCTTCCGACCTTGACCTGGGAGGCACTTCATGGACTCCCGTTTCTGCCTTTGAAAGTGCTTTCCTTTTGCCTGAAATGCCTTTTCCTAATCTTTTATTTCTTTTACTAATTTTGATTCATCTTTCCTGTTCGATATCACCTGTTCTGTAATTTTTTTTCCAGAACACCCAAGACTGTCTACCTGCTCCTCTAAATGACTATCAGAAACACCTACTCACGGGAAAAAACCAAACAAACAAACCTGTAATTAAAAAGTTAGAGGGAATGATGAAATATTCATCCTTTTCACATTTCATTTGCTTTCACGAGGAAGATGTTACAGGACAGACTTTAAAAGTATAATCATAAGGACAGGTAACAAACTTTTCTAATCGTAGTATCCTATCCCAAATAAACCTGCAAGGCAGCCACAAACTTGACCGTGACCTGAAGACTGTCACGGCACCAAGGAGAGAACCCACATGACAAGGGGGCCAGGCAGAATTTTGGTTTGGGAATGGGCATCTCCCAGGACGTGTTGTCTGGTTTGTTGTGTGTAGAAGCTGTGGTCGAGCTGACCATCTGTGGGTGGGAAAGCAGGCAGTGGTAGACAGGACAAGGCATGCCACTAAACGCAAGACCCCACGGAGGCAGGAAATAGCTGAGCGGGTTTAGGTGACTTCAGAGGTTTCCACGGTAAGCCTGTTTCATCTCCTCAAAGCGGTGTTTTGTAATCCTGAAGAGAATATACTGATAAGCGTTCATTTTCTAAGTGGGATGATTTTTGATAAGGGTGAAACAGGAGTGCTTTTATTAGAATGAGCTAGCTATCCCCTCATAAGATACAGAGATTATGTTAATTAAGCGGCCCTGGTGCACAAGAGGGAACAGGTCTTTCCCGGGACGGGACGCATGTTCACCGGCAGACAGCTGTGCAACCCAAGGTGTGCTGTGGCTGTTGGGCTGCTTCCCTGGGGGTGCCGCCCAGCAACCCCAAAACTGTGGGGAGCAGCTGAACAGCATTAGCCTCAGGAAGAGCCATCATCCCAAGGTGAAGTGGCCGCACACCACGCACACCTGATACTGTCCCCACGGGCACGGGAGCATGGCATGTGTAGAAAGCAAGGGCTCCCTCTGGAAGAGACTGGCTGCATTGATGTATCTGGGGGAATGGTTTCCACAGGCCGCTGCCCCATCTGTTTAGTCCACGTTGTGGTCCAGGCTGCTAGTCCTTCGAGGATAACGATGCCGCTTTTTTGATCAACAGCCTGCAAATGCCCCCCGTTACCTGCAAAATAGAGCATGTGCTTCCTGCTCTGGTGTTTCATCTTCTGCACTGTCCGTCCATCCCCAGCTGCAGCCTGCCTTGCTGGTGGCTTCCATGGAACCGCAGTCTAGCCACACCAGACAATGCCCAGGTTTCCTAAGAGGAGCCCTGCATGGGATTTGTCATCTACCTACCTCTTGTCACTGTCTGTACCACTCAGGACAGTGTTTATTTTTTTGTTATTTCTCAGCTCAGGATCAGCCAGTCAGAATGAGTCATCTTCCTAAGGGCGGGTAGGATAAGGGTTGATAGTGGTTAGGTGTCAGGGCTTTTGTGCATCTGGATGCAAACCCCTCACTGTTTCCCTTCTTGGACAACAGCCCTGAGTTGCTGTCACTGTGGACACTACACGGCCCGCGGTCAGTATTCAAGCAATAGGAGGTTGCTGCCATCACTGCGTCTCCAACCTGCAACGTGTTGCATTCTGCTGTGTGTTACAGTTTCTGTGGACGAACTGTCTCACCAGGGTCTGGAGGTCGGGGGCTTTGCCATTCTTAACTTCCTAATCCTCCTGAGCCCTCCAAAATATCCATTTTAGATGCTTATTTTATTTTTAAGTGTTTTATTTATTTATTTTTAGACAGAGGGGCAGGGAGGGAAACATTGATCAGTTGCTCTCACATGTCCCCAGCTGGGGACCTGGACTGCGACCTCCTAGGCATGTGCCCTGGGTCACTGGGAATCACAACAGTGACCTTTTGTTTCACAGGATGGTGCTCAGTCCACTGAGCCACACCAACCAGGGTAAGATGCTCATTTTAATACCTGGGAATTGAGTTCAATGGATAGAAATGTACTTTACTAGTCGCGTTACAAATTACCACCAGCTGCTGTGCATCTGAACGCCATGTATTTCAATAATACCATCCCCCGTGTAGTCTCAGAGCCTCGATGAAATCACTCGGTAAGTCCATGAAGTATGAATCCAGCAGATAGTGCTGGGGCCAAGTCTCTCGCTCTGTGCTTTATGACATTTGAATTATTTTAGTCTATAATCAGAAATTACTGTCCTTTTTATAAACCATAATCCATTACTTTTCTTTCATTGGCTCCTTTGATTGTCTAAGTTGCTAAGAGAATTCACTGTCTAAAACTCAAAGACAAAGTTGGTCTTCCCCTACCCAGACGGCGACTAATAGCCCTCTTGGCCAATGCTCATGAACTCAATACGTGTTCACACGTCCAGTTCAGAGTTTTCCAAAAATCTGATGTGTAGTTGCAGCTCTCATCAAGGCGCATAAAATGCCCACAAGGGAGACTACAAAGAGGCCCCGCAATTTGGTCTTTATCATTTTCATTTTCAGAAGTCAGTGAACACAAACCAAGCCTACCACTGTTGACAAACTACCCCCTCCAGCCTTCAGATTTACTTCTTATTTGTAAGATGGCCGTGTCGCCTGGCGATTTCTAAGGTCCTGGCCAGTGTAAGGTTTACATGATGCCATTATCAGAATGAGAGTACCAGTTGTTCACAGGACTCTGAAAAGGATGACCCCCAGAATTCACAGTATAGCCCATTCCGTCACATAGATTTATTGAGCACCTACTGAACACACAGCCAGGCCCTGCGTTAGGAATTTGGACACAGTGTGGAACCAAACAGGTCAATTCCCCACTCGGGGGACTTTCATTTCCGAGGGGGCGATAGACAGAAACCAAGTGAACGGTGAGCTGGGTTCTAAAGCCGGGGGTCAGATAAGAGTGTGAAGGAAAGTGTGCGGAGGGCAGCAGGTGACAGGAGGAGCTAATGTAGGTGAGAGCGGGGACATTTAAACAGGAGCACAGAACACAAATCAGGTTGGAAAAGGAGCCCGAAGGAAGAGCTTTCCCTGCAGAGAAGAGTGACACACAAAAGGTCTGTGTCCAGAGGTCACCACGTCCACAGGGCTGGTGTGGGGATGTGGGGTCAGTGCGACAGGATGAGATGGAGCCCGGGGCTGGGGCACGTGGGGCAGCAGTTCCCAGAAGGTCTGGTTCTGTGTCCCCAGAGTCCGTGCCTGGTGACATCTGTGGTTGTCACTGCTCAGGGGAGGATGCTGCTGGCATGCACTGGGTGGGGAGCTGGGATTGCTGCCAAACATCCTGAATTGCACAGTGACTGGGAAGTATCTGATTCAAGATGTCCCTGGTGCCAAAGCTGTGACCGCGGCCCCCCATATGAGGGCTTGCAGGTCACAGTGAGGAAGGGGGTTGTCGTCTGTGTGATGGGAAGCTCTGGGAGATTTGCAACAGCAGAGCCATGGGACAGGATTGGATGGCTGGTGTGGAAAATGGCTGAGGACGGAGGAGAGCAGAGACAGGGAAGCCAGCGCAGAGGTGACCGCGGGGGTCCAGGGAGATGCCAGTGGCCTGGACCAGCTCGGAAGGAGGAGTTGCTGCTGGACTCTGGGCAGAAGTAAGAGTGAATCCTGGGTTTTTTTCCCCCACTTGTAGGTACAGTTTTTCTATCTGGTTTCAAACTTTCACAGGGTGATTTATATAATTTAAAATTTTACTTTGGGGGATAGCAATTGGCCCACCTGGCAGACGAGCAGGAAGGTGTGTCCATGGAGGACTAACTCTGCCTTCGCCACAATGGGAGAAGTTAGTTTCTTCAAGATGCATTTCATCTGCCTGCATGCAATATCTTACAGGGCAGACGGTCACCATACAAACTCACTGGATATCCAAGTTAGTTGTATGCTGTTTTATATTATTCAGGGTTACAGCCAAAGTTTAATACAACCTCATTAAAAGTGAGCTTCTATTCTTCTTATCTGAATTGAACCTTACCTGAAATTCCTCTTCCATAACGGAAAGCCAGGCTCACACAAGAGAGAACTGCTCGCTACTTACTTGAGGCTAAGTCATTGGTAGCAAATATTCGAAGACACTCATAAAACAGAATCTCCTAGGAAGCTTCCACACACTTTATGTTTGCAGCAAAGTGGTGTGGTGGCGAGGCAGTCTGACCGGTAACCTTTGTGCTTTGCAGCCCAGACGGGTCTTGGGCAGGGACCTGTCACCGGGGAACCATCCCAGGAGAGGAAAAGAGACACAGATTTTTCTGACTTTGTAGCAACTCACTTTCCTCTTTACGTATGAATGCTGTTACTCCAGACATTGCGATATGGGTTTATAATGCAGGTTCCTAACGGCTGAAGCAATAGGGCTTGAATTAGCAAGATCCCTTGTTTGGTATTTAATAAAAGCTATTTTACTCACATTTATGTTTTGTGAGATATAATCAGGAGTTGTCAAATGTGTAATCTAGTATGGTAACTCTTAAGAAGTCATTCTGTTCTCTCCCCATAATGTTATTTGAATGAAACCATTAAAGACATATTAACAAATATCCGGTTGGAAAAATGATGAATGATTAAGATAATTCTTGCTGACTTTAACTAGGTGATTTTATTATTTTGCAATGGTGATCATATAAAATGAAGAATTTTAATGCAAATTCAACAGATTCTAATTGTTTCTTGAGATGTAGCTTTTTAAAAATTTTTATTTATTGACTTTTGAGAGAAAGGACAGGAGAGAGAAGGTGAAACATCTATTTGTTGTTCTATTCATTCATTCATTGGTTAATTCTTTTTTAAAACTGATTTGAGAGAGAGAGAGAGAGAGATTTATTATTCTACTTATGTATGTGTTTATTGGTTGATTCTTGTATGTGCCCTTACTGAGGATCGAACCCACAACCGTGGCATATGGGGACTGACACTCTAACCAGCTGAACTACCTGGCCAGGCCTGGTGATGTAGTTTTATATAGAAATGTAGAAATGTTATTGGTAGGTGAATCAAACTTTAAAATAACCATCAAAAATGCAGAATGGGAAGTTGCGTTCCACAGTCACTGCATCCTGCTGCCCTTGGAAGACCAGAGAGTTCTGTAACCACCGCCGGTGATACTGAGTTAACAGAGAAACAAATTCTCAGAAACTAAATTGCCGGTGTCCATACGGAGGAGAAGGACAGAAGGCGAACAGTCCATGTGCCTGATTAAAGGGTAGCATTCGTTTCCTAGAAGGCCTAGGAAGAGGCTTAAAAACACACATCATCAAATCTGAAATAGGAGTGCCCAGGCAGGTTTCCACAACTTTCCACCCAAAAGGAGATAAGGGGTCTCATTCTAATGACCACGTAGGGTGGTGCCTAAGTTCCGTAATTGCCATGAAGCCAGGAAAAACTGATTTTGCAGTCAGAGAGCGTCTTCCGGTTCCTAATGAATTATGTGGGGAAGGACCAGAGCAGTCTCAGCCCATCAGTGGGTACCCCGACTCATGTAACCCCCACTCTTCCTTTCAGTCCCAGAGGGGGAGCAATTCCTGTCCAGGGTGAGAACATGGTTGTTGTTATTCGGTTTGTGTTGGTGTTGTCGCTGTTGTCTGTGGCTTTTAGCACTGCCCTTTGAAGGGTGGCAGTATGCTATCCCCAAACATTCCACATTGGCACCAGAATTATTTTTACATACAGGGACTAGAGAAATGGCCAATGTCATGTCCTTCTTTTTCTTAAAAGCAGGAGATGAAGTTCTCGTGGGAAAGTCATCCTCTTTGTACTGGAAACAAAGTGACATTCTTATCCTCAAGGACAAGAAGTTGAGACAGAGAATATTCTCTACAAGCAGGCCTTCTAAAGTAATTCTTATCTTCCTTTAGCCCCCCCATATAATTCAGTTATTTTCCCGTAATCACTTCCCTTTGTTCTGCCTGTTATAAAAACATGTAGATTCTGCCTTGTCTTTGGTCTTCATTTCATCTCTTTTTTCTTTATGGGAGAAGGGTCTTTATTTCTTATGAGGGCTCTCATGTCACATAAAATTTGTATAAATTTGTATACACTAAGTCCTTATTTATTAGTGTGCATAGATTATAAAACTTTAAACAAAATAATGTATGACAAAATGGATTTTGCCATGGGCTAGTTGATATAAACCAGAGCTAAGTTTCTATGGCATCTCATTAACGTTTTAACAAAACAATGTGAATTAAACATTATTCAGGGACCTGCTGTACTTTCCTCTGGTTAATCTGTTTTATGTCCATTTATCTCTCGGGCCCAGCTGAGAACCTTTAAGGGGTCGAGGTACAAGTCTGCCTCCCCCTTATCTTCCTGCCCTGTGGAGCAAATGCCAAGCTTTTTGGAGCTCTGTATATGAAGGCATTTCAGTGTCGTGGCTTAAATAAAAATGACTTACTGGGCATCCTGCTGGGGTAAACAAACCCTTTGATTAGTACGGTTCCCTGAACCCCCAAATTTAAGCCAAGAAAAAGGTACCTAGTTATGCAACTTATTAAAAAAAAGTATTTTAAATAATAACAAAAGAATCTGGAAGCTACATGTACAAACTAAGATTGAGGAGAAAGCCTTTTTAAACAATATCAAAAAAAAAGAGAGAAAATAATAGAAAAATATAATAATCACGTCTTCAGAATAAAATTTAATATATTTATTTTTTCTGTGCAAGTAATGACTGAATGTCTTCATTACAAGGTGACTTATAAAATATTTCCCTTATTTTATGATTGCATGTCTCAGGGAAATAATGTACTAAAGGAAGAGAAATATGTGTGTGTGTGTGTGTGTGTGTGTGTATCTATGTGTATATATACATATATATATACATACACACACGTATTCTGCAAGTGAAATGGGACTTGAATTCCACACTACCTTCTTTACCTGGTACCCTTTACCTGCCCTTCACAACTTGATTCGCTCTTTCGTAATGCCTTTCCTGACTAGTCCAGCCTAAAACAATACCATCCTCTGAACACTGATGCAGTTAGCAAAACTTGTCACTTATTCATTTATTTATTCCTCTACTCCTCTGCTATTTCCTTACAGAGGCTTCCAATTTGTTAAATTCGGTCTGTGGAAGTTTAGAGTACCATCTATATTTTATAGTTCACCGCGTTGCTCATGTTTTGAAGCATGGATTAAATTATGATCTTGGTAGAAGGAACAGGATCTGACCCCGTACCATTTATACCGTCTCACATAGAAGTCATTCAGTAATCATTTGTTCATACCAGTGAAGAAAGAGCAGAGTTTCGTCTGTCACAGAGTTCATAAGCTCATCCTCACAAACTAACCGTAACACACAAGGTAAGCTCTGCCACCCATCGCCGGGGTGGGGGGGACAGCAGAGCCCAAGTGGATGCTACATACGGGGCCCAGTACAGTCTGGATGGAATCTGTGTTTGGTAAATATCGTCATCTTATCAAGTTCTCCCTACAGATGCAGTGATTTCCATGGGCAGCCACAGGTATTTTTAGGATGGATGTTTAACAGGGGAAAACATTCTATATGTTAAGGAAATTGTCATATTTGAGCTCCTATAATCCTAATTTAGAGAAAAAAAATAAACCCCAGGAATATGCAGCCCTGAAAAAAGAAAGCTGTACTAAGAGCATTCATATTAAATTTACAAAATTAATTCTGCAACTTGATTGTGAATATGTATAAATCTAACATTTAATTTAAATGAACTAAATAGAGTTGCCCCGATCACCTAGCAACAGCCTACAGTCTATTTAAAAAAATGACATTTCAGTTTTCTCTCTTGAAGAGATGCTAAGACCTGTTTTTGGGAACCCCCAGTTCAGAACCGTGGTGCAGTGGGAAGGAAATTGTGGAGTCTGGTGTCTAGAATCTTTGCCCCTCCTCTGGCTCAGTCGGGGGCCTCCCCTAAATGCTTCGTCTCTGCATTAGCTGTGCGAAGAGGAGCTATATTGCATTATTGCTGGAGTATTTCCAGCTGCGATCCTGAGAAGTGTAATCACAGGTAGCTCTGGGTGATATCACTTACTAGAAATACTGTTACCAGATTTGCTTAAACTCACCATCTATTAATTGCATACATTTTTTTCCCCAATCCAATACAAGCTACTTCCACGTTTGGTTACTAAGCAAACACAACCTTAGCAGCACTGAGCATCAGGGGAGAGAAGGGGCACCCTGAGCACTGTTGGGACAGCAGTGAGATTGTTGGGGTGTTTACAGTGCTGACTCTGGCCCTGGGTTAGAAGGAATAATTCACCTCCCTTCCCTGCGTAAAATCCTTCAAGAGGATGAGAAGACACCCGTGGGGTTTCCTGATCGTCCCGCAGACCTGCTCTCATTTTGTCTCGTGTTAACCTAGCTATTGTTTTCCTGATTTGTTGTCTTATTGCTACTGTCAAATTCTCTCTGTCCTTTTGTTTACACATCTTTCTCAATTAGCAATGATCACACCTCTGATAAACCTCAGGGGCTACGACGCTGCCATTGCGCAAAGCTATTTATGCATCTTTCTTATAAGCAGCACATAACTAGACTTTTTACCTAATTGGAGAATTTTTTTTCAATTAACTAGATTTGTCCATTTTACTTTTATTATAATTACTGATATATTTCAATGCCATCTTATTTTGTACTTTCTATTAGTCCAGCTTTTCCTCTTTTCTTGTATTTTCTGAATTCTATTGCATTAACTAAGATTTTTAAATTCTGTTTTTTTCTACTGGTTAGTAAGTTATAGATTACTTTTCTACCCTTCTTTTTTTTAATATATTTTTTAAAGATTTTATTTATTTATTTTTAGAGAGGGAAGGGAGAGGGAGAGAGAGAGAAACATCAATGTGCGGTTGCTGGGGGACATGGCCTGCAACCTAGGCATGTGCCCTGACTGGGAATCGAACCTGCGATGCCTGGTTCGCAGCCCGCGCTCAATCCACTGAGCTATGCCAACCAGGGCTCTACCCTTCTTTTTTTTAAAACAAAAATTTAATGATATTAAATATCTCTACTCTTCACTAGAAAAGTTTAAAAGCCTTAGGAAAAATATTTTCAATCACTGTCCTTTTTTCTGCATGTTATTGGAATAAGTCCTCACATGGGAGACAGACAGATGGACAGAGGGACAACGCAAGCACTTCTCTGCTCTCTCTCCATAGGGGCACCAATCCCACCTTGAGGGCCCCTCCCCCATTACCTCCTCTGACCCCAATTATCTCCTGAAGGCCTCATCCTGGATGGGGGAACGGGCTGCAACACAGAAATTTAGAGGAGACACAACTCAGGTCATAGCATAAAGCAATTCAATTAAGAAAGAATAGTTTTTTTTTCAAAAAATAGTGCTGGAATATTGGATATCCATATGTGAAAGGAAGGAAGGAAGGAACAAACGAACTTGAACTTTCTTACCATATTAACAAAAATTACAAAACTATGAAAGTAGAAGAAAAAGCTAGGGAAAAATCTTTGTGACGTTTGTTTAGGGAACAATTTGTTATGGTGTAAAAATCACATCCCAGAAAAGAAAATTGTTCTAGACTTCATCAAAATTAAAATGTTCATTAGAGGAAGGTATTTGCAAAAACATGAATCTGATCAAAGTTCTTCCAGACTGTATAAAAAAATTATACAGCTCATTAAAAAGACAAGCCACCAAGTTTAATTTTTTAAAACTTTAATAGTTCACCCAAGAAGAAAGCAAATCACAAAAAGCACATGAAACCACTAGCCGTTAGGGAAGTGTTTGTTGAAACCACTCCGTGCCCCACCCGGCTCGTGTTGTTAAAAGGAGTGATGATTAGCGAGTGTTGGTGAATCCTGGGGCCCTGGGACTCCTGCATTTGCTGGCACCGTTGCTTTGGGAAAGCGTGGGACAGTTTGTTAGAAGGTGAAACATTCGGTTACTTGGTGACCCGGCCTTTTCACCCGCAGACAGTCAGTCGCCCAAGAGAAGGGAAAATGTATCCACATAAATACTTTCACTGACCTGTTCCTAGCTACTGTATTGGCGATAGCCAAAGACTGGAAAATACCCCAGAGTCCACGAGTCATTGACAGAAAAACTAATCGTAGTGTGTCAGTATAATAGTAAATTATTAAGAAAAAATGGTAACACATTGCTAATACATGTGGCAACATGGATTGATCTCAGGTGTTAGACTAAGCTAAGGCTGAAATAAAAGAATACCTATGGCATGATTCCATCCAGATGAAAGGCCAGCAGAAGCGAAACTGCAGGAACAGAGGGCAGCTCAACCCTGGTTACCTGGAGCCAGGGATAGTGGTGAGGGCAGGTTTACCTGCTGAGAGGTGCAAGGAAACTTTTTTTGATCGTTCAGGTGTTTTATATCTCGATCTAGTGACTATGTGATTGTATAGATTTCTTAAAATCATTGAATTGTATGCTTTAAATGGCTGAATTATACTTCATGTAAGTTATACCTTAACAAGGGAACTCGGCTTTGAATTTAATTCTTATTTCTTTGATGATAATCTACTTTTTCCCCCTTGGGCAACTGCACACAAATTTTGCAGGGAGAGGGCATCTTTAATGTTCTGTATTTTCATTACAATGTATCCAGCTGCAGTTTCTTTCTATATATTTGCTTGTGGTTCACTTTGATTGCAGAATCTGTGAATTCACTCTCTCATCAATTCTGGAAAATTCTCTGCCCCTGTCTTCCTTGTTTCAAATATCTTTTCTTCCTTGTTTCTTTTATTCCCTCCCTTTGGGACTCGGATGGCACTTTTTAACAATTTCTAGCGTGTTAACATGTTCTCTGTGTCTCTCTAATAGCTCCTACATGGTTTCCGTTCCTCTGCCTCTCCGTGCTAACTTCTAAGTAATTTGTTAGGTATGGATTCCTAACAAATTGCTTCTTCCTTTAGTTTTCATGAACATACTTTTTGTCTACCTGTTTCATTATATATTTGAAATTTTAGAAGTTCTATCTGATTCTTTTTCAAGTGTCCTTTAAAAATAGGATAGTATTCCTTGCAAGTCTTTTTAATTCCCTTTTTAATTTTAAAAATATTTAAGTGTGTATAATTTATATTCTATATTGGATAAATTCACTATTTGAAGTCCTGGGATCAAATCCTGTTCCTCGTTGTTCTTTCTGACTCATTAGTACTGGCTGTTTTCTCGTGAGTTCCGTTTTTTTGAATTCTGAGTACCTGTTTGCTGGGACCTACCTATAGGAAACGGGAAAACCCTGAGCTGGTGTGTTATCCCTGAAGAGTTGTATTTTCTTCTGCCAGGTTCCTGGGAGCAACCAAAGCTCATTCTTAACTTCCCTAGATCACACACACAGTGTGACCTCAAGCCCCGATCTCAGCCGAGAGCCAGCTGTGGATTTCCAAGGGAGATTTTCTTCTTGTTGCAGGTGCCAACCCTAGCTAGACAAGTGTCCTTGTCATTTTTCTCTCCTGATGGTAAATCCTTTTTTTCTGGTAAAGTCCAGTCTACCAGTGATGATAAAAGATCTCGTTCAAACTTTTTTCCTGATCTCCCTGAATCCTTAACCCTACACTGCTGGTCTCTCCATGACAATCCAAACCCAGAAGTCCAGGGTCCAGGTCAGGGCACCCACTGCTGTGGACAAGGAGAAAAACCAAAGGACTGGTTTGAATCATAACAAAATAAAATATTCCAATCAATCATGGCTTCTAAATACGAATTAACCAAGTTAAGAATGTATAAGTATGCACACATACATATATTACTTGGGAAATACTTTGAACATGAACCTGTTCCTTTCTGTGGTCTCAAGGGTTACATGGATAATTTTGTATTCAACTGATGACACTCAGCAGATTTAGGGACTTAACAAAAACAACCATTGTTTTCAAGGTCAGATCACATTGGAGACAATCACTCCTCCTCTCATTTGTAATACCCAGGTAACTTGTCTTGGTAAACCTAGCACTAAAAATGCCTTTCTGAAGGCAGGTAGTTAGAATAGTATACAGAACTCATTTTTGACTGTCGAAACCCAAATTATTTGCAGGCCATAGATATATACAACCTCGTAGGCGGACACCCCGCTTAACTGTTAAATCACCTAAAAGATTATCTTGTCTTTCTTTTATGTGAATTCAGGAGCACAAAGCTGTTTAAAATTCCATCCCTAGAGGAATTCGATTAGGAGAGTTATATTTCTTCGGCAGTCCTAGAAGGAACCAGCTCAATATTTTATCATTGTATATTTTTAAAGCTACTTTGGGCCATTTTTGGAAAAGTGAGATTGAAACCTGGGACATAGAATATACACCGTGTATGTGGTGTGAATTTCACCAGGGCTGGACAACTCAAATGGCTCTTTCCTACCCGTCCGGTATCCAGGGAAGCCATGGTCTGCTAGCCTTGTAACATGCGATCATGTAAATAAATGGTTAGTAGGTGAAACACACACACTGCGTTGCCTATTTAAACAGTCACAAAGAGGTAGTACTTTCACATGCCAAGTTTCACAGTATCCCAGAATGGCATAAGAATAAAAGAAAGAGAAAGATACATTGTGGCATTAAAAATAGTCCAGAGGCACAGTGCAACTGAGGGGAAAAGAAATTACTGAAGCCTTTAGCTCAGGTAGTTTGACGAGACCAGTGCTGATAAAGAGTGGAGGCTGAACAGATTCTGAATTATGAAAGGAAAGAAAATAGTGGAGGAAGGAAGACAAAAGTGATAATTACTAGCACTAATTGGGTTCTTACTATACATCAGAACTGTCCTGGGTATTTACTTAAAAAAACAGCTCCAGTTGTGAGAGCATCCATTTACCAAGTGTGTAGCCGATGCCACTTTGTCCAGAGAGGAACTTTTAGAGTTAGGTCCTGGCAGTCGCCCTGTTCTTCAGATGAGACGCTGACATCGAGTTTCCTCCCTTGCCAAGATCACGTGAACTTGAAAGTCAGACACACAAGTCCCAGGTCGGCAGGCCGCAGAGACCCTGCAGCCCAGCCACCTCTCTCCACTGTGCTCTCCTCCGACCACTAACCTACCCCTCGGCCCACTCAGTGAGTGTCTCCTGCATCTCACTTTAAAGATGGGCAAGTTCAAGTCAAAACGCAGTACTTGCACAAGACTCCTTGTGGCCAACAGTTTCAAGATTCAAACAGGTTCATCTATTTCTAGACTTTCTGAAATTTCCACTCTGTCTTTCTGCCTCTGTGACAGTATGTTTCACTTATTCATTCATTCATTCATTCATTCATTCATTCATTCATTCATTCAATGAGTATGTGTCGAGCCCCTTTGCACTGTGCCTTTTTCCGGGCTCTGGAGATACAACAGTGAACAGGAAAGTCAACATTCCAAAGGTCATGTTCTAGTGGGGAGGGATGGGCAACAAGCAAATAAACCAATAAACGAAGCATTAGCAGGTGTAAGGGAGAAAAACAATGCATTGTCGGGGGCTAGAAAACGATGGGAAGATGGGTATGTTTAAAGCTTTTCGGTGAGAAGGGCAATGCAAGGATGTATGTGACTGCCAGGGGTCATTCTACAATACTGTCGTTTTCTGTCACATGTGTCTTGACATCCCGGTTTACATGACCTTGAAACTGAATCTGAGTTTTATGTTATTTTTCTGGTTCGTGTTTGACTGGGATCTTACCCTTTCGGTGCAGAATTGATTTTACGCTGGTTTTATTTCATAATTCGGCTTGAATGATTGTTCCAAGAGACAAAATTGTTTTCTTTTTCTAAGTACTTATCCAGAATAACTGTTTTTCAAAAGAGAAAAATGTTTGGGCTTCATAGCAGAGTGTGCCTTGCCGACGATTCCGTGAAAGCAAGGGTCTCCCCTGTCAGTTAGACTTGAGGTGGGACATCGGTTCTTGGAGGCAACTGCGTGGAAAAGGCGGCAGTGATGTCAGGAGCTCATTGGCCAGTTTTCATTGAACCCTTACGTTACGGAGTATGTGACAGGAAGATGCATTCAACTTGTTTTTGCTTTTCTTTAAAACGCTGAAACTCTTCTTCCCCGTAGTGATTAAAAATAGACAGCTTTTGGTAACCTACTGTCTGCTTCCAATGGCTACAGCACCACTTCCCTGCATGCATGCTTTACTGATTGAAAACAAAGTAATTCAACATGGAAACTGTGTTGAGAATTAGAACCCATTCTAGAGAAGAGGCAGTCTCCGTTTCTGCAGCATCTTCTCCTGCACATGTGTGACTTGGTAACAGAAATGGCCTGGTGGGGACTCCACCTCGAAGAACTGGGTACAAAATTCAGTTTCCAGGCTTAACTCTCTAGACTGGGGGTGACCAGGCAATCACTCTTCCATTCATTTCATTATCCAGCCAACAGTTATCGAAAAACCTCTTTAGACAGGCATTTTCCTAAAGGCTTTGGGGAATAAAAAAAGAAACAGTCTCTGCCTCCTAAAGAATTTATTATAGAATTGGATAATATCTTATTCTAATTCTCTCCTTTTAATTTAATTTGACTGGTTGTATCATATTTAAGCAATCTTGTGTTGTTGGATATTTAGGAATATATATAAAATATATATGTAAAATATTGCTGTGCATATAACTATTACGTAATACATGAAAGGCTTATATTGAATATCCCCATAAAAATATTTGTTCATACTTCTGATTATTTCTCTGGACCTCTGCAAGTAGAATAACTAGGTCAGAAGCGATGAACATTTTAGCCTGATAAATAAATTTGAAAAAGCTAGGCCCACCTGGCCAAGTAGGAAAAAGTGGCTGCGCCCTTCTCCACTGCCGCCACCACTGGGCCAGAGCCTGTCCTCACGCCCTGCCTTTGACCGCCGTGAGGACACTGCGTGCTGCTGTAAGGGTGTGTCACTGACCACTGCCCTTTAAATCGTTTTCAGGTTGGTTAAACCCCTTCCCGTTTCCAGGAGTGACAGGTGAAGTGTAACCCTGCTGATCCAGCTTTTTCAATGCCATTAACAGTTTGTGTCTAACAGGAGATCACTGAGGTTTTGTTTGTTTGTTTTTTCTTTTGCTTATACATCCTGAATTTTAGAGAATTAAGCGGTCATGAAAAGTGCTATCCATTGGTTTGAGAAGTTCCTCTGATTTAAAAACTGAAGATTACCACTGACCAGGCGTTGAACATTGACTTAACAGCAAATGTTAGGGGAACTAAACAGATCAGTGTTTTGTTAGGGCTTATTGAATTTCATAAAAGCATATTTAGGATATTGTGAATTAAAATTAAATAGCGACACATGGTATTTGGTGCTGGTGCATTCTCCTTAAGCACAGAATTCCTGCCTGCAGACATGTGAATAAGAGAGCGCAGTGAGGGTGCAGAGTCCTAACCACACCTTACTGCCCACGGTGGCTTTGGGGACACCTCGCAGTCAGCCCACAGGGTCGCTGGCACGTCCACAATGGCAATGTTGCCACCCTCGCCTTGCACGCCCAGCTGCTTGATCTCTTGGCTGTCCTCACCTCCTTGCCTGTGCTGTTTCTTCCTAGAACCATCGGACACAAAAACCGCTACGTCAAGGTGCCTCGCGGCCACATCTGGGTGGAAGGTGACCACCATGGCCACAGCTTTGACAGCAACACTTTCGGGCCCGTAAGTCATCCCATCGCCGGCATCATGGGAATTCACAGGGAGGAGCAAAAGTTGGTCAGATTGTTTGCTCAAGTAACCTGGCCAGGAGTGATCACAAACTTTGCAGGGAAATGACTTACATTTGAAAATCTCCTTGCAAATGCCCTAGATGGGTCGTCAAAGCTGTCCAGGTGTGTGTGTGTGTGTGTGTGTGTGTGCGCGCGCGCGCACGTGCACACGTGGGCCAGTGTGTGTACGTGTCTGTTTCATAGAAAGGAACACGGGTGCTTCCATACAGCATGGAAAGAGCCTTCCAGCTGACTCTGGCCCCGACCGGAGAGTCATTTCCCCCCATAGAACAGCGTGGTGCCTTATCTTCTCAGCTGTTGAACTGATGTAATGCATGTAAGACCTATAGGCCTTATACATCACTCATTAAAACCACAAGTATTGTGGAAACCCCATGGTAAGTAACATTTCGTCAGCATTTAATTTATAGCAGAAATGCAGATGTCCCTTATGCCAAGTTCATGGTACATAACATGTGTGACTTAACTGGTACTTTATGGATGGTTTTTCGTTTTGAATATGTGCAGAAATTCTCCACTTATGAGCCCTTAACCTAAATCATTATATAAATCATTACATAAAGCAAAGAACCTTTTAGTTCATGGAAATTGCACCTGCTCTCCAGTTACCTGTGTCTGTTTAAAAATGTGGATCTACACCCATTAGATTTTCCTCAGGTGAGTCCTATTTGTACTTAGTGTTTATGTGTAAGTTAATATTGAACACCTTCAGATAGGTTTGCAAAAAAAAAATGTGCCCACATGGTCTCGCCTGAGACTGAATGTTGGCAGCGTCTGTATGACAGTCTCCTTTGCCTTGTGAGGGACCAGTCATTGTCACTAATGGGCAGTCTCTGTGACTCACTGTTGGCTAAAAGCACAATTACAGAGAGATGCAATTGGATCAGAATTAGGGGTAAGTGGAAAAAATTTTAGAAGGCTACTCCTACTTCATTTTTTCTAGTTGCAATGATGACAAAAACATCTAAGGCCTTTTTTGCTTCTGAGTAGTAATTATTACGAAAGTACAGTTTGGTTTTCATAGGGTATACCAAAGACAGGGTGAGCAGATTAGAAGTACAGTGCGTCACCTGTGGCATAAAAGTGATTTCTGTGAGCAAGTTCAGTAACAACTTGAAAGTGAAAATAATTCACCTAAAAGCACTTTTATTTCTCTCTCATCCATAAGATTAAATCTATTTAATGTATCACATTTTGGACCTCGTCAGCATTAAAAAGGTTAGTTCACGTTAGTTTGGGTTTTCATTTGTAGTGACTCTGAGATGGAGCGTTAAAAAACGTTTTGTTATCAGTTATCACATAGATGTGTGAGGTTGGTTTGCTTTTTCTTTATCAATTAGCCAGTGAAATATTGTTTCTAGAATTTGCATTACCCTCAGTGTGCCATACTCCACCTGCATTCTCATTTGGGAGAGGAAAGGGGGGTTCCGGTGCCCGTGACCCGCCCTGTGCCACGTCCTCAGAGCCCCTCTGCTGGGTCTGGGCGCGTCACCTGGAACCACTGAACGGTGAGTTCACGCAGGAGGGGGTATCAGGTGTGGGACTGTGCTGTCGCTTCATCTTTAAAAGAGAGAGAGAAGGCGAGAACCATGTGAGAAGGACAATTTCATTGTGTTCATTATGCTAAAAAACTATAGTATGCTCCACATTGACAAATGTATTGTGTGTAGCACTTGACTTCCATTTGGTGTACATCAAGTTTTTAAAGGAAATCTACTTTTTTATTCTACCTTGAACCAATAGTATGAGTCTGGGGCACAAAACGACTTAGTTTCCG
This sequence comes from Tonatia bakeri, assembly GCA_004024845.1. Taxonomy (NCBI): domain Eukaryota; kingdom Metazoa; phylum Chordata; class Mammalia; order Chiroptera; family Phyllostomidae; genus Tonatia; species Tonatia bakeri. The sequence goes on from PVIA01003775.1 coordinate 91,534, forward strand.
GTTTATTTCTTAATATTTGAATTTGTGTTTCTGATTTGACTTATCACCACTTTATGTAAGCCCTAGGTGGGATTGCACAGTTTCATGAGTGAGAGATTACTGATGGAATGTGAATTTAAAATAGTGACATTAAGTTATAGTAATAGACTCCATTGTAACAGAACAAGTCCCCACACCTGTCCTTCTACCTGGTTGTGAGGCGGTTGTGGAAAGAAACTAGCAGACACTCGGGATTGCAGATGATACATTGTAACAACACACAAAATCGGATAACCTCGGTTACAGACCTCGTCAGTCACTCAGTTTGTGTGGGTTTGCATTTCCTGGTGTCTAGATGGAGACATTTTCTCTTCTCCAAATCCATCTTAGATAATTGATAAAATGAGCGTGTGTGTGTGTGTGTGTGTGTGTGTGTGTGTCTGTGAGAGAGAGAGAGAGAGAGAGAGAGAGAGAGAGAGAGAGGATAGGAAATGTTCTGATTAGGAATGTATCTTCATGGGATGTCTTGGTCCTAACCTTTGTGAATGTATCTTCATCACACAATATAGGAAACGTCCTATCTTCTCGTAACAGCAATTCACTACTGTATGACTTTATTTAGATTCTTAATATTGTAAATACCTTCTGTAAGTGTTCTTTAAAATGATGGTAATTTCCTGGGAGTGTTTTTCAGTGCATTGACTGGATTATATGTTGAAGATATCTGATAATTCTGAAATGTAGGTTTATGATCCCTTAGGATACTGGATAAGCTCTTCTCACTAATTCCTGGCTCTGTGAAACAAGTTAGAGGTCTTTCTCTCCAGCAGCCCTACTTCCATATCCAGGGCATTGAAACATTGTTTATGGTAGCTCTGTTGTTTTCCAGCACCCAGAAGGAACTGATTAGAACAAATATTGATGGATTTTTCTGCTTGTTTGGTATACACGCATAGCTCTGAATAGTGATTTTTCAAAGAGTGGTTTTTAATTACTTCAAATTCTCAGACTCTGCTTCAATTAAAAAGGTATACCATAGTTCCTGTCTTCCATTTATTACAAATATTCATTCCAGTACTTATATTAGGAACATTCTATTCAATTCATTCCTTTTGGTAGAAACACAAATGTGACTTCTTCTCTGGCCCCTATTTAGGTTGTATATTTTCTGTCTTTGATGTTCTATCACTTTTATCTAGTTTTAAGTCATAAGCCACTGAGATACTATACTTTCACTGTTTGCGGTATACCGACGTGTTGCAAGGAACAGATGTTCTCGTAGACACTGTAGTTATTTTGTATCTAAAATAAATAGTGTATTTTAACTTCACTGAACACAGGACAATTGAAGGAGGGGAACTCGTTCTTAAATATCTCAAGGCAGAGATAACCTTTCTGAGGTGTATGAAAGTATTTAGGCTCTTAGGTCCGTCCATCATTATCACCTTGTGGACAGTGTGTGTCTAGGAACCGTGAAACAGAACCGAGCAGTTGGTGTGCAGAAACTACGCCTGATGCAGTGCCTCTTCCTGAGACCAGAGCTGCACATTGCACCAGCAGGAATTCTTTTGAGTTCCGAGTCATTCGGAAAAGATCTAATCGTTTGTTTTGTGGATCCCTAATTAGATAAAATATTAGCCCCCTAAAATATTTTCTTGAAGCAAAAATGCCTAAGGGATGATAGTTTTCTAATCTGTGCATCTTAGAAATGTTACTTTGAATGAACTGAGCTGATGGTCTGAAAGTGATGATATGTAAGAAAACACTGAAATGAAGATAAAAATTCTATAGTATTTCTTTTGAACGTAATGAAATTCAAAGAGTTTTTACTTTTTTAAAAAAATCTAGTGAAAAAGTAAAGGACAGAAAAAGTAAAGTTTATGTTTTTATATTACGCAAGCCTTTCATTTAGGTTTTCAAGACATTTTTTCAGCATTTACTGGTTCCCCACAATGATTTGGGGCTGGATTCCGATGGGCGGAAGGGATCAGGGAGATGGGTGCATTAACTGGAGAGGTGGCTAGATTAGGGAAGCCAGGTGGGAAATAAACATTTTAGGAGGTTTACCATCTAGCCATGCCTGTTTTTAAATTTTCCCGACTTTATGCATTTTTGGTGAAAGATGAAATCACGGTACGTGATTATCCAGGGCTGCACAACAGAATTCTCAGAGATACAAGTCGGTGAAGGAAAGTGGAAGAAGTGGAAGTTTTGGTATTCTTGAGACCACATGGCAAAGTGCGGTGCAGTTTGGGGAGATGTTTAAGATTCAGAGATGACATGGGCAGGGATTCAAGTTGTGGGTGATGAGCAGCACACGGAACCAGTGAGTGTCCCAGTCCTTCTGTCACTGATGCCTAGGAGCCGCCCCGATGCCCAGGAGGAGCAAGGAAGAGGCTCGGTAGATACAAGGACTGAGGAACAGGCCTTGCCTGCGAGGGGGGAGAGCCCAGACCGGGGGCAGACAAGTCGCCAGGCAGCTGCCGCACAGCTCGTGTTCTCTCTGCGAGGTGAGCACAGGGCCACTTTCAGGAGTGGAAATCGTGGGCTGCAAATCCACGGGAGAAAACTGTGCAATCTCCTAGAAGGGTTTGGTGAAACAGCATTCTGAAATGGGGGAAAATAAAAACAACTGGATAAATTCTCTTACTGCATGAAACACCCTCGATTCCGCACGTTTTGTGAATGGAGCCAGTCATGCCGGAGCTGGCTGATGGGCCCCCGCTGCCTGGGCAGCCCCTTGCCTGGACCACACAGGACAATCCCGTGCACACGTGCAAATGAACTGACATTTCCTTTGATTTATTTTTGAAGTGTAGCATTTCCCTTGTGTAAATTCTCTCAAGCAGCGAGAGTAACTTTTATTTAAAATCAGCCATTTTCAAATAAAGAAAAAGGTCATTAGACTGTGTTGAGAGGATCCAAATGAAGTATTCCATCTATATTTTCTTTGAAAAAATGATGCTTAGACTTTAATTGGCCCTATTTTCTTATTTCCTTGTAGGACATGCTTTTGTTCATTAAAGCCTTTTGTTGGGAACTAAAATAATCCATGTTTTATATGCAGTTAATGGTAACGACAGTCCTGTGGATCTCCACATCATAGAACCTCACCTTGGGGCTTCTCCGGATATTTCTCAGAGTTCCCTTAAACCATGCTGGAAACCGGCAGCCTCCCATATTTTACTTAGGTATAATTTTCATCGGGCTGCTATGGACATGACAGAGGCATACACTTCATAAAAAGGTCAAACACAATGAAAAGAAAGCCATTATAATGAAAATATCTGTATAACCAAGACAGGTCATTCTCAGAAGAAAACAAAAGCCCATTTTCTAGAGCAACATTCTAAATACAGAAATGCCTGAACTGCCAAAAGAACCGCAGAGTCGCCGAGGGCCAGCATCGCTTCCAGTTGGAGGTGTCCCTCTGCAGTTAGGGCATCGACAATGATAATGAGAAAGCGTATCGCTTTAAAAAGAGAGCATGGGCAGACAATGGCAGCCAGAAATAGTGGTGATGTAATTAATTATCACCCCCCCAGCACCCACCCCGAGAGCAGAGACAAGCTCAGCTTCCATTTTCACCAAATCCGATTCTGTCTGGCGTCTTTATCTTTCTGCTCGTGTAGAGATCATTTTCCACATGATTTCACTTTCAGAGAGGGGACATGTCAGCAGAATTGTCATCAGACTTCATTACTATGGCAGCCGCTCCTCCTGCGGGCTGTTGAGTTACAGAATGAGGCACGTCTGCTTTTCAGAAATGCATGTCCCCTGACAGGGGGTCAGGAGCCAGATGTAGTTCAGTATGTGCAACGTTCCTAATTTAGCCATTTTATAAGATAGCAGGACTTTTTAAAAAATGAGATAGAAAAACCCATGTTATTTGTAAGATGCAACTGGTAAGTGCATAGGGAAAATAAAATGGACCATCTGAGGGGTTCAAACGTGGGGGAAAAGTTGGCTCTTGCTCTGCCTGTATGCCACCAGCAGAGAGGGCCTGCCACTGAGGGCACTGGGGTTCCAGGGCTGAGATTGGGTCGAGTCCTTTACATGGATGTCCACCTGTAAAATATTTGCTGGGTGATTGCTGTCCACTCCTCTTCCTACGCAAACACCAAACTATGTAAATGACTCCTGTCTTTTGGCTCAGCTCCCAGGAGATAACTTTCCTTGGAAATTTTTAATTTTCCTGAAACGTATTGAGTGATCTTAAAGATGACTTTGCTTTGTGTCAGCATCCTGTTGGGTGTATTTACCAAAATGACTGGCAGGAGAACTTAAAGGCTGGTGTGATGGTCAGGGGCCCTGGTGGCCATGTCCTGCGTTCTGGAGCCATAGGCAGGGCCCATAACAGACCACAGTCACTAGTGTTAAGTACCGTCTTTTGTAAGGCCCCTGCGGCTCTGGGGTGCATTAAAATGCATCTGCCTTGGTGAATCCAATGCAGTTCTTTATTGCTGTGCTGAGAAGCCAAGACGTGGTATGTTCTCTGGATGGAACATCACAGACCTTGTAGCTTTAGCATAAATAACAGTGATTCCTCGCACATGACTCCTGGGTGACTCTCCTCCAACCCCTCCTCCTGTCCCTCAGAGTTTTGCTGAAAAGAACTTTGATCACATCATGCCACTTCTTAAAACAATATCAGCCTGCAGCACCTATCATGCTTAACGTAGAAATGGGAGAAGCCTTCCGTTTTAAATCAGAAACAGGATGAAAAGGTCCATTCTCACCACTTCCATGTAGTGCTGTGCTAAAGCGGTCATTGCCAGTGCAGGTGAAGGCCAGGAAGGGAAATAAAAGATGTAGAGGTTGAAAAGAAAGATTCCAAACTGTTATTCTCTCTCTCAAGTATGTGACTGCCTACTTAGGAAACCCAGAAAGAATCTGCAGGAGTATTAACACAGTTCTTCCTCTGCACTAGCGGCATAAAGAGCTGTCACACGCAATGACAAACCTTGCCTGGACAGCATCAACAAAGCAAATCCACCTTCGTAGAATCTGCCATTCGGAAGAGCGGTAAAAACTTCGGGACAGTGGTTGCTTCTGGAAGGGAAGAGGATGGAGGTGACTGGGGGGTGGGGGTGAGCCGGAACACTCCTACCGCCTAAGCAGGGCGATGCGCACACAGGCGTTCGTTGGAGTAGGTTTTACACCTTCCACATCTGGAACACAATAGAACATTGTCGATAACCACATGAGCAAAAACATTCCAAGTTGGCATCAGCAGCTGCACGTCACTCACAGCAGGTCTTTCCCCTGGTGTCTGTGGGGCTGTGGGCGTGGGGGTCTGCATCACACTTACCTAAATGTGTTAACAACTACATCAAGTTAACAGGCTGCCAAATGAAATATGTCCTTTTCTCTTAAAGTCATAAATGTACCTTTATATGGCTAAAACCAGCAAACATATAAAATAGCTGAATTTAATTATCCTTACCAAGTCTGAATATTCTGCTGAAAGGCCTGTGATGTTGGAAAGAGTAATCTCATATAAGCAGTTATAACTCAAATTATTATATGCTTACTCATAAAAATTTTCTGACCTCCATTTCTGCAAAATTGCTGTTACAGTAAAGATTTCCACATAATTTGCATTTATTTACAATAATTATATAAAGGCTTAAAATAATATTTAATTACATTAAGAATATAGAAAATCAGGATATATGTTTATCAAAATGTAAATGAAAAGTAAATGTAAAAAATTACAAAGTACATTTTTTCAAAGTTTTTTAAATTTTGGGTAAAACATCAAGAGTACTTTTCAAAATCTAAAGGTGAAATGAAAATGACTACTAATGAACATAAAAGTTAAATACAATTATTTAAATACAACTGAATCATTTAGTATTTAAAGAATTAATTAAGTCTTGCGACATATTTTTATAGAAATAAATCTAGATACAGGTTTCGAGTTCAGTTTCCAGGTAGTCATTCTTGTAGGGAGCCAGGAGCCATCTTCATTAATTTTGTGTCCTGAACTACATGCATGCAGATTTAAGCGGCACTGTGAAGCCCTTTCCATTTCTGGACAGGGGGGTAACAAGAAGAAGCCTGTCAGCCAGACTGATCCAGGAAGCTTGGGACTGAAAGTTTAGGCTGCTGGTAGGCTACAGGTAGAGAGCGCAACTACTGGATGGCAGCGTGGGTTCAGGTGGGAGACGATTAGGCCATAGACTGAGGCGACAGTAATAAGAATATGAAGAAGTGGATCTCTCTGAGGGTCCTTAGGAACCAGAACTCGACTGAATATGTATTAGATCCTGCTGCCCGGAATGAACTCGCCGCATCTGTCAGAGAAGTTCGCGGGCTGAAACGCTCAGCTGCCTTCACGCTCAGCTCCGAATGATCAAACTTTAAAATTAAGCATGAGGAACTCAAGTCAGAACAGTACTTTGGTGGTCATTTTTATGTGGAAGACCAAAAGATGAATGGAGGGGACAAAGTGATGTCTCCGGGCTTCTTTCGTTTGCCAAGTGCTTGGGCTGACACTTGGGCTACCAGTGTTGACTGGCCGAGGAGCATTGGGCGGCCTCCTAGTGGTTGGACCATGGAACTGACCGGGGAAGGGACAAGAGAGGCTCCTTGTCCCCCCCCACTCCTGGGAACTTGCAGGCTGGGGCTAATCCATCAGAACTCTGTTCTCCTACACTCGGCATCCCCGACAGCTGGTGTCCTGCCCACCTCTTTCACAGCCCCTCTGCTCCCTGTCTGAAGTTCGCCCGCATCTCAGAAGGTAAAGGCAATTCTTGGACTGTAGAGGCGAATGAGAAGGAACTGTGCCAGGGAAAAGGAAACATTTCCGTTATTAAACTGGCTGATAGAAAAGCTGGTTTTAACTTTTTCTTTTTCATTTTTGTTGGTATTTATAGTTATTATTGAAAGTGTAAATCTCTATATTTTTAAACTTCTTTTTTAAAAGATCTTATTTATTTTTAGAGAAGGGGGAGAGAAGGAGAAAGAGGGAGAGAAAGATCAATGTGTGGTGGCTTCTCAAGCGCCCCCTACTGGGGACCTGGCCCACAGCCCAGGCATGTGCCCTGACTGGGAATGGAACTAGCGACCCATTGGTTAGCAGACTGGCACTCTGTCCACTGAGCCACACCAGCCAGGGTTATATGATATATTTTTAAATTAAATGTTTTTTAAAAAGAAACAATTAGTTTCTACTTACATTAACTAATCGCTTCTCTCAATGAAATTACTGTATTAAAGTAAGTATATTGCAATGGTGGAATGAAATTAGGATGCTGTCAGTGGAGGGGGAGGGGAATTATGAGGCTTCATCAAGCTGTGGAATATTAGTCCTACTGTTTTGATCAAGTCACCTGATTTAACAAAGGTAACTCTTAACTAGGATCTACTTCTGCTAAAGGCCACGTGAGGCTGAAGTTTCACTTGGACCTCCGCTGATCATGTTGATGGTTGAGGGGCCGCAACCAAACAGGCTGGAGGCCACGGAAAGGTCCCTGCCTGTGGTGTGGGCTTGCCTTGTTCCCACAAAGGCTTTCGAGTCGGCCTGCCTCCTGTTTACTGGCAAGCAGCCGGCAGCCAAACATGCCCCTCCAATGAGCCGTAATTACATTTAGTTTGTTCACAGAAACTCTGTTTCACTTCAAAAAACATAATAAGATGATAAATGATGTCATTTCTACAAGTCACTATGGAATTATGTTGACTCTGGCCAAGGAAAAAAATCTAATCTTAAAACATTTGGTCCAGAGGCTTTTAAAACAAACTTAACTGTGTGTTTCTTCTGACATTAAAAAACAAAATAACCCTCCCAAAACAAAAAGCATAGGTATTTGTTCGGTCGTGCAAACAAAGAAAACTTATGTACTGAAGAGGGGATGTCAGTGGCATTATATGAGTGGGTTCTGGAAGTTGAAAGGTACAGTTCCTAGGCTTGTGTTTGCAGAGTTAATGCATGGCCCCGAACCGGCTGAAATCTGACAGCACCCGATGGGAAGGCCATTTCAAATGTTGTTCATTGAAGTGCATGGGATTTAAATAACCTTTTTTTGCCCAGGTGGACATTGCTGGTTAAATCACTGTATCTTTTCAAATAGTATTATACTATGGAGTCACAAAAGTATACTTTATATAAGATCTTAAATAAATTTTCCAGAGTGAGTTCTTATTTGGTTTTATTACAGGCACATAATACTTCTCTCTATGTTAACTGGGCAGGTGGGGCCGGGGGCTCCCATGCTCTGGCGGAAGTATTTTCCGCTTTAGAGGAGACTCCTGTTTGTCTGCAGGGAAGTCTCTCTCTCTAGCCTTGAGGTCAGACTCCCACGACAGTACTGGGTTAGTGTGAAATTATATTAAATGCCTGCCACCCTACCATTACCTCTAACTGTCTCGCTCCTAATCCATTTGGAGTTCATTATCCACAATACCTTTTCTTTGTCTCAGCAAAGTAAATTGAGTATTCAGTTTTTTAAAGAAAGCCATGAAGAGGATTTGAATTGGATAGGCCTGAGTATAAGGCCATTACCCTAATTGATATATCACGGTCCTTTGTGTTCAGGAAGGTTGCCCTTTTTATAACATTATTTTTTTAATATCCTCTGTTTTTAATCCCTGAAAGTCTCCGAAAGGACTATTGCCGTGATCTTTTGATTAGTGTGTCTGTTCAAATGTGCTTTTCTATAACTTCAGTCCAGTTTAAAAATAAACCAGCCCAAACCGTCCTGGATCATGCAAGGCAGAGGCATTTACAGATGCATGCGAAATCACTCTATATATTCCTCATGCTCGATGCAATGTAAACGGGGCCTGGAATAAATTACAGCATCTTCCTGGCTCATCATGTGTTCTGTGTCTCAGCCCCTGATTTCTTTTACCAGCAGCAGCAGCCCCTCCTTCTGCCTTAGGAGTCAACACCTCCCTGCTCTCGACTCTTTCCTCTCCCTTTCCTCCAAAGGAGGAAGTCTGATAACAATTCAGAGAGTCAAAGAGAGAGAGAGGGAGGGAGAGAGGGAGGGAGGGAGACAAAGATGGAGAGAGACCATCTCTTGCAAACGTTGCTTTCAACTCTTTACAAATGTGGCAGGAGTCTTTCTCCTCCACTCGGCATCATCGGAGAAAGAAGGGATAACAGAGCAGTAGACATCAGCTGGCTGGCAGAGCACTTACGTGTGCGGTGGTGGCTCCCCCAAAGTATCACACAGTCCCCTCTCTTGGGCCTGAAGACAGTGGCGGATGGTGCTGGGAGAGTGTTTTGAACCATTGGAACTGAAGGAGGGGTCCGGCGTCCTGAGACAGGCAGCATCCAGCATCTGTGTCTGCCCCTCAGAGATTCTGGTTCATCCGTGGGAAAGGGGGCTCAGTTTCTCTTGTATTGTTTTTTGGACAGCATCGGTGACCAGGTGGATGTGGAAACAGGACTACACTTTGAGAAATTCCCTCTTGGGAAGTAATTGGGAGAGTCTGGTTAAGAATTGTTTGAGCATGAAAGAGCCCTTTCACCCTGGCAACTTGCTGAGCCTTCCAAGCTCTGGAAGCCAACCTGGTCTTGGTGTCACTCACCAGAAGTCGGAGCCGAGCAGATGGCCGGAGGCAGGCCAGCAGGCTCACTTGCCTCCACGGTTGCCTTGGGCTTCATTTTGTGTGGTGCCATCCCTCCGTGGAGCAATCAGCCGGACATTGTACAGTGTGACTCACCCAAAAAATAGCGTGGAGTTCTGTGGTTGCAGTTGGGGGCAGAGCCAGAAAAGAGTAATATATTCTAAGAGGAAGGGTTATGACCTTACGTGGCTTTGAGATTCTGCTCTCTGCTGGCAGCCTCCTCAAGTCCAAGTGCAGAGCACTTTAAATGACAGGGCAATGTGGCCTGTGTTAACACAGGGAAGGCTGGAATCTGTCCTCAGCTTTCTGGTGGTTTTGCTCTGGATGGAGTGGGGAGAAGTGGGCACTCCTCGGAGTACCTTATACAGTGGCTGTGTTAGTAGCCTTTGCTTGGCTGCTCTTGTTAAATAATTAATTCTAAGTCTTTAAAAAACTCTCCTTATGTCTTCTGAACTGGGAGTAATAATAGCATGGTTATCCCATGTGCATAAATTCTGAGCTCCAAATATAGATTGATTTAATATGCGTCAGATAGTATGTTTCATTGTTTTTTTAAAAAATTCTACTGGTAGTGGTTCCTGTATGGCATCTGTGTCTTGCTGTCATTTGTCTGCGGTTGAAAGCTACTGAAGTTCTGAAACTGGAGGAAGAGGTTCTTCGCACCCTCCTCTTTTTCCCTTTACCATTGTGACCTTCTTCCACGGCTTCCTCTGGCCGCTCAGCCGGGTACCTGCCTTAGGCTTTGAAGGGACAGTGCATTCACTTGGTTCAGGTTTGTCGGGGTTACTTTCATGTTGCCTGAACCAGCGCGCTTTCCTCGTGTCCCTCTCATTCAGCCTTTCAGCAGTGTTCCGCACGGTGGACCGCTCCTCTTTCCGACACTGCGAGAATCTTCGGCCCTGAGCCTCTTCGAACCCACACAGGCCCCCGGCCGTTTTTCCCGGGCCTCTTGCATGTCATCCTTCTCTGCCCGTCCTCTCGTTTGGCATGACCTGAGCTCCCTCCTGACCTTCCACCTCTATACAAAGCTCTTCCTAAGAGAACTGGCCTCATGTCTCCAGATGATGTTTTTATGCATTGGCGCTCAGGTTTCTGTCTCCAGGTCTCAACACACTTGGATGTTCGGCAGCATGTCTAACGTGATACTGTGTTCCCTGTCTCCCCACCCCACTTCATTTTCTCTGACTTTCCCCGTCGTTGTAGTCGGCATCACCATCTCTCCTGTTACGCAGGCCCAAGAGTCAGACGCCTCCCTGGTGTCTCACTGCGCCACTCCCACCTCTGCCCCCACTGTGGCCGGTGAGCTCGGCCACAGCCCTGTGCCCTGAGCTCATCCGCTCCCTTCCATCCCCACTGCTGCCTCCCCAGTTCCAGTAGGCTCATGGCCAAACTGGCCTAACTACAGCCCCTCCTCCTTACTCTTCTTAATTCCAGTATTTAGATAGCGGCTGGCTAATCTCGCCCTCAAACCAGGTCCCCCTCCCCCATGAAGCTCTTTGGCAGCTGTCTGTTGGCTGTTCAAATTTAAAACCTCCTCCAAAAAGTTTTCTCGGACTCACCTGACCATGGCCTTCAGGGACCTCAGACCACGGGTCCCCTGCATTTTGCTCTCTCTCTGCTTGCACCATGCTGGTCTTCCCAGCCCTTGAGCAGCCAGAGGTCTTTCGTTCTAGCTTCTCTTCATTGAATTCTCTTCCTTAGGTTTTTGTGTAGCTGGCTCCTTCTTTTCCCTGTTTCAGAGAAGACTTTTCTGTGTATCTGCTCTAAAATGCAGTGTGCACACACAACTCCAGCATCACTATCATCACTACGTTGGTTTCTCCATACCTCTTAGCACTATCTTATATTATTTCATTTCTTTATTTACTTTCTTTTTTTAGTTGCATCTCCTCCAGTAGAAGTTAAGCTTGCCAAGACCAGCGACACTGCCGGGAAGCAGGGCCTGCTCAAACCAGGCCCTTCCTCCCCCTGGGGGAAGTGGGTGTGAGTGTCTGTTTGGTGAATGAGCTCAGTTCGAGGGAGCCTCCCTGCTCAGAAATCAAACGTTAGTGGGAGTACACGAAAGGACATCCTTGGTGGAAACAGACTAGCGTGTACTTCCAGGGGCAAGTGGAAACCAGAAGGAGGCTCGTGGCCCGATGCCCTCTGCAGGGAGCATTTGATGAGACTAGAGAGTGAGAGGATTTCCACCTTAAAAACACGTGGGGATGATCCAGCCTTCCCGCTCCTGGGTGTGTATCCAAAGGGCATGAAGACGGGGCATCAAAGAGATGTGCACTCAGCATCACTGGCAGCAGCTGAGACAGAGAGGCAGCCGAGTGTCCAGCCTCAGAGGTGCGGATGGAGGAGACGTGGCGTGCGTGCAATGGAATACTGCTCTGTCATGAGAAGGGAGGAAACCCTGCCATTTCCGCCAGCATCGATGCGATGGACCGCTTCCTAGTTTGTCAGTTACACCTCAGTAAAGCTCAAGTTTTTAAAATACAAAAGATAATTGGGAAGAGTAAAATAAAGCTCAACTAAATACATCTTTGCCCTGAAAAAATTCATGGTCTAAACTAACAATAAAAGCTAACCAAAGGGAAAAAAATCCCAGATGATGATTCAATCAAAGCAAACAGGCCAAGGATGGATGGCTAAGGCATAGGTTTTTCTGTGTTGCCAGGGCTTTTGTAATGGGTCAGTGACCCAGACTGGCTGAACCCTGGAAGAGGGGCAGGGTAGAAATGGGATGACAGGAATCCTAGGGGACACAGAAGGATTCCTTCCTTATCGAGAGAGCCAGTAATAGAACTATAAGATATTGGTGTTTTTAAGATATCAGTGGGATGTTAAGAAGGCCAAGTCCAGTTCAGTGCAGGCCAGCCTGAAGTCCGGGGGTGGATAGAGCTTCCTGGGCGGGTAGAACCAGGGTGCGGCCGTAGCTCTGGTCCCATTCTCATCTCTGAACAGAATCCTTATTTTCCAGGACTAGAGTCTGAGAGCAGTGTCTGCCACAACTTGTGTGCCTCAAAGTCCCCTGGGTGCTTGTTAGAAATAGAGGTTTCCTGGCCTCCTTCAGACCCTGATTAGTAAAACGTGTATGGGCTTGAGGACACTGCGTTTCAGCAAGTATTCACCGAGTCGAGCTAATGCATCTGATTCACTAATGTACTGGCCTGTCGTTTTAGCTGCTCTCACATAGCATTTAAACAGTTCAACGGTATTGTGAATGCTTGAAGTTCTTTTTTAAACTGTTGATTATGTGGATATAGTGAAACTTCAGACCCATCTCATTCTACAGAGTAAACAGTCTCATTTTTATTACACTAGTGCATACTCTTGCTTTCTCTATTTATGTATCGTTTTTAAAAATGTAATTAATTTCAGATCATTTAAAAATTATTTGAATTTAGAGAATTAGACTTTCAATTGGGACATTAAATGGAAGAAATGGAAGAGAGGGTTATTTAAATATGTAGTTTCTCTTAGAAGAAGTTTGGATGGCCCCACCTGCAGCTGCTCCTACCCACCCATGTTCCTGAACCCCGGAGGAGGAAGCCTGCCCGCCCTTTGTGACTTACTTAAGCAGTTCGAGTGAGAGCGGGTGAAAACTGAAGACACTGTGAATTGTGAAGAGGGTAAAGGTGATTGCGGTCCCTACAGCGGGTATTCTTGTCTTAGGAAAACTGGGAGCTTCCTTTTTCAAGAGATTATGAAAATAATTGGAGTCTCCTTTACTTTTTTTCCCCTCTTTTCCGGGAATTTTGTTTCTGTTTCAGAAGTTTGAGTTTGCATTTAATTCCGGAACTGTTAAAATGTGGCTATTTTCCAAAACAAGAAATGGATTCAATGGCAGCGAGAGTGATGGAGACAGGCGCATTGATTCGAGGAGAACGGTGCCTATGAAGGGAACCAAGCACCATGCCGAGTGGGGTCTGCGGCTCACTGAAATGATGGGCTGGAAGGCGATGGCTGCCTGACTGCCTGTGTGCACGGAGTGGCGCCTGCCCCGTGTGCTTCACATATGCTGCTGCTGGAGATTTCCTGGGGACAGAAAATGTCTCAGCACCGTTGTGTCTGTCCTCTGTGCCCAGAGCAGAGCCCGCCACTCAGAGGCTTAGTGAATGTCTTGATTGGACCTTTTTGGAATACAAAATGCAATAATAGTACGATGCGTTGAACCCCCGGCCCCCTGGGCTCAGACTTGATTATTAAAATTGTAACCGCATAACACACTGGGCTACTGTTGGACTGGGGGTGATAGGCTGTGGCTGTGATGGCTAAACTAGCTCAGAGGGTCGTCTCGATCCAACATAGCCACTATTGCTGTGACTGCTGAATCTACACATTTCCTGCTGCTTTTGTTTCAAACAAAACAGATCAGCCGGGGGGGACAAGAGACAAGCCCTTAGCCAAAATAATATATTCCAGGTGTCCTTTTCAGCTTGATTTAGCCTTGCTCATCCAGTGCCTCGTACTTGTCTTTATCACTGAACTTGAAAGACAGTAGACATTTTCTTTTTCACTTGCAAGAATCCTTATATTGACAATAAAAAGGACGGCAGATAGAAATGTTTCAGTTTGAGCCTGTCTCTTTGGAAGGTCAGCTGCCTTCAGTTAATTGCTCTGTGCCGTTGCTCAGTGTGCTGATTATTTTCATCTGGGACCCTGAAGCCCCGGGGGGGCTCGGGGGGACAGCCCTGGACTGCACAGTGTGCTGGAGTGGCTGGGAAATGTCAACCTCAGAACGCTCAATGTGAGGATGATGAGGTCAGGCGTTTCAGAAGCCGGCCAGCTTCAGAGAGCGGCCCTTGCAAGTAGTCACGCTTAGTTGGGAAATGGAAGAGCTTGAGGCTCACCTGCTGGAAGGGAGAGCTCTTCCCAACAGGAGCCCGGAGGAGCCTGGAGTTGGGGGGCAGTTGCCTTCACCTGGGAGGGAGGGGCACTGCCGTTCAGCCTGGTCCAGAGTGAAAGCTGGAGATGAGGGTGGGGGAGAGCCGCTTAGAAGCTTGTTACAATAAAAATGTGTGCTAAACCGTGGGTGGGGAGAGCGTCATTGCATTCTTGTGTCTCATTTATCCTCTGCCCATGTTCACTGACATTATTTTGTCACTCAGGAGTGTTTCTGTAGGGATGATTTCACAGTGTTCTGTCTCTCACAGCTGTAAACTGCACTGTGGCTTCCCCAAATCCCCGTGTCAAAGCCCTGGCTCCCCACCCGTGATTCTATTCATGGGTGGGGCTTTTAGTAGATGGTTAGGGTGGATGAGGTCGTGAGGGTGGGGCCCTTGTGAGTCCTTTAGTGTCCTCATTAGACAGACACAGGAGCTCCCTCCAGAACCCGGCCAGGCAGGCATCCTGCCCTCTGACTCCCAGCCTCCGGAATAGTGAGAAATGAATTTCTGTTCCTGCAGCCACCCAGCCTGGGGAACTTTGTTCTGGCAGCTGAGCTGACTAATATACTCGCATAGTAATGATCAGTTACCCCATGAATGGGTTGAGGTAACTGGTTGAGGAGGGTGTATATAAAAATAGCTCATGTTAATAAAATGTTCTTTAACCAATAGCATAGGTAGAAGTATATGTTCTTTGCTATATGCAAATTAGAAATTCTTTTCATTCACTTGAGTTTCTTTGAACTTCTTGTAAAAAAAAAAAAAGAAAAGAAAAGAAAAAAGCACCCTACTGTGGCAGCTGATGGTTTGATTTAGAGAACCCTGGGCTCTCTCAAGGACGAATCTGTTCATGTGAGATGCCCTAGATTTGAGATTCATTCCTTTAGGGTGAAAGCTTTGTGTCTCTGAGAAACCCACGGTAAAATATACATGCCCCTCAAAGGATAATGCATGGGAACTTGCCTGTTCTTTTTTGTCAGCGTGGAATGATCCTTAAGGCCGGCATCTGGTTATTGCAGGAAGGACAGTGAAGGCTCTGGGAAGAAGAGGGTGGACTAGGGTGGTTTCACAGCGTGGAGGATGGCCAGTCTGGACACAGGTGCTCCCACGTGGTCACAGGAAAGGAGTGTCAGGGACACCCTCAGAGGAGGATTCGGGCCCCAGTGACAAGATTTATGAGGGTGCCCTTGGAAAGGCGGCCGAGCAGCAGCTGGTCATGTTGCCCCTCAGCTGCCAGCTCCCCGGGCTTAAGAAGTCCAGGCTCAAGACGGTCAGTGGGGCCCACAGCTGAATCGCTGGCCTCGAGGCCCGGAGGCTGACCCTGTGCTAATTACTTAACTTCCCAGGTGGGCCACCAAAGCTGATGACTCTCCACCCAGCGTGGTGGCCAAACAGGAGGCTGGGCCACCTGTTTCTTGTGTTTCCTTGGGCTTGGCGGGGAGCAGGCTTTCTTCCACTATCCAGCCTCCTCCTTGGATTTTCCTGCTTGCTCCTCATCCTGTCCGATCTTTTCCCCAGGTTTTCTCCTCCCTGTTATGGTGGCCTTTTCGGCTTCTACTGCACATGCCTCAGTCAAGGAATCTACCACCCCCACCTCGATTTTCTCCCTTGCCCCGGCAATGGAGAGCTGGTGGGCTGCTCCCTGGGGTGTCTGTGAAACTATAGTTTCCTGGCCGGATCGGCTCAGCCATCCTTCCCCCTTCTCTTTGGTCTCCTGCCTAACTAGCTGCCCACCCACCAGAGATGCGCCCTCAAGGGAGGGTCAGCGAGGAGTTGGCCCGCAGAGCTCGGGCGGCAGAGGGGCGTTCTCACGCCCATCTCGGCAGCTAATCACAGACGTTCATGTGCCCCTTACATGGTGCTTGTCCTCATGTCCCTTTGTCCCTTAGGCTTCATGCTGAAATTGCTTTTCCTCTTTCCTTCCCTTTACCCCGGAGATTTATTACTTCCAGCCCCATAAAAGCAAAAAGCCTGAAATCTGAACCAAACCCACAAATACAGTAAATATTTGTGGATAAGGATTTGTGATCAGGCTTTGCTATTAAAAATTTTTTTAACATGTAAATTATGTCCTTAAAAATATTATCCAAGGGCTATAGAAATCTCTGCCGCCTGGAGTCCTTTAACTGAATTTCTCAGAGACTAGTTTGCTGTCTCCCTAACCCCTTACCCCGTAGCTCCCAACACACAGATGCACCTGACGTGCCGAGGTAAATTTTGAAGTAATTTACTTTGTATTAGTATTTAATTGATACTTAAGTGCACTGATGCCCACATACTCCTTGGAAAAAAAATAATTGGAGGAATAAATGCAGGATTCTTCCTTTATTTCTCCCATTAGAAACAGAAATGAGGTCACACTAAATGCTATAAATGGAAAGCTGCCTTCACTGTGAACTCGCTTAATTAACAAGAAGAAAAATTCAGGAAAGTCTGTATCTAAGATGACTTCCTCTTTGGGTTCATCAGTGCTGCCTGGATGATCATCTTCTGAAAGAGAGTGTCCTTTGTGATTAAGTCACTCGTCAGATTCGCACGGGTGTGTGGAGTCTCCTTCTGTCTCTCAAAAAGCCCCACCGTCTGTCACGGACATTCCCCCCACAGGAAGTCCGGGAGAAAAGCACTGGGAAGGTAAAAATATACCAGCCACAGCCAGGACTTCAAACAACGGTTTCTAATTAGGAAATGGAACTCGGAGTAAACGCTGATCGATTGTGGTGGGTAAGAATGAAATGAAGGATGAAACTGGGGGTTGGGACAAGATGGGAAAATGCTGGAGGACGGGAAGTATATTTACATTTGGTTTTGAAAAAAATTTAAGGGAAGTCTCAGTCTTAATTTTTAGCTCCAGAGGATGATTAGAAGTTAGTGTTTGTCAGAACTTGTGTTTTCCCTCATTCAGTGAATACTTCTGGACCCAACAATGAATGAAGAAATATATGTTTGCACTTCTTGACCATTAAGGTAATAAGTATTGCAGGAAATAGTTAAAATTTATCTTCAGATATGTAAATTTCACGCCCTGAAATGTAAGCCCTTATGTTAAATGTGGATGAGAACAGTTAAATCATTGAATATCCTGATAATGTTAGATAAATAGCATGGTGATAGATAAGTACATTTAGATATTAAATATGTAGATATTTAAACACTGAGATGATTTAGAAAACACCTCTTGGGCGGAAGGAACATAGCCACATTAAGAAGGGTAGATGTGCTCGATGCATCAGGTCCCGTGGGACTGGTAAACCGAAGAGAAAATAGTTAACGGTGAAAAGACGTGGTGGCATGGAATCGACTGACATTGTTCTCAGAATTCCGAAACCACGGCTTCTGGTTCGCAGGTCGGCATCCAGAGTAAGCGGGTGGTTTGTGATTGGTCCGCTGGCCTCAAGGCGAAGCCTGTTTGTGTCCTGCCAGAGTAGAATCCGACACCTGGCGGGTGCGCAGGTCACGAGCACAAAGAGGCTGTTGAATGAAAAGATGGCAAAAGGAAAATCGCGTCTAAAAGGACCCAGGGTAAGAGTTACAAATAACCCTCGGAAAACCCTGTAACTCTTGTGGGTGATTTTGAGAAAAACAACAGAAAAACTCAAAAGGGAGCACGAGAGAGGCTGAGCGCACTCGTTAAAGAATTCGAGGAGCGTTTGTGTAATCGTTACGTGACGGCTTGGACAGAACTTTGCGTCGTGCTTACATTTATTCTCCTAATGGTAGCATACGATTTTTCTCTCTGCTCCTCTTAAAGATGCTTTCCGTGTGTGTGTCCCCATGTGTATTTACTGCGTTCACGCCAAGTTACACACCATCACGTCAAGCACATCTCTGCTGTCGAGTTTTTAAAAAAATCATTATTGGACTTGGTACACTCTTTACTATCATCCGTGTTGTGCAGAACAATCAGAAACAATTTTAAAACATGGAGGTCTTTTGAATTTTCATTTGGTCCCAGCCAGCTAGTTACGGTACACCCTGTCCTAAGCAGGCATTTTTTACTGAGTGTGTGTTACCTGTGGGTGAAGGTGCTGTTGTTTCCGTTCTCCCCTCTCCCTCCTTTATGAGACTATGCATCCTGCCCTTGTCTTTGTGGGTTGGGAACGCTCCTCCTGTGAAGAGTGTATTTTCCCACCCCACCAATCTCAGCCTTGTTGGTAGGACTTACTTCGGCTGGTAGAGTGATGTGTGCGCAGACCGAGCTGACGTTCTAAAGGCTGTTGGGCAGCTTCTCCATTGCTATTCACCTTGTGCTGTGAAATCAAGTGCATTCCAGATGGGGGCCGTCCGCTCAGCCTTGGAAGAAGATATGTGGGGCCGACCTAGGCTGACCCACAGGGACCCGAGGCCAATGTGGGAAGTCAGCAAAGTGTTGGGAAAGTGAGAAATACACCTGCGTGACAACAGCCCCTGAGAGGGGGAGGCTGTTGTCAAGGACAGTGGAGGGCCTGAAACTTCACCCTGCCTGCGAGCTCATGAACTAGCCTGGGATAGGGCCATGGAGGCTGGCGGAGGAGACAAGCCTCCTGGCCCAAGACCAGGGCCGGTTATTATCCCAGCAGTAGCAGTGGCTGCAGAGTCGGAATCTGTGCCGCCTCCTCAGCTGCACTTTCCACAGGGTGACGTGAAGAGCTCCGAGCGATAACCACAGACACGGCATGTTGTGTTACAGGAGAAGAGCCTGGAGCGATGGAGTCTGAGTCTTTAAAAGGGGTGGTGAGCATGTCAGCCCAAGGCTTCTAAGGCTACTTTGCTAAAGGGGGAGGTGTTCTCTTCATCTTCCAAGGCTGGTTACTATGCAGACACCCTTGAAAGACATTCTGGAACAAAGACAGTGTGTGCCTCTGCTCATGTAGTGCACAGTAATGAAGAGACGCATGGGGACTGTCTCCCAACAGTTCTCAGGTCAGAGTAACCTAGCAGACTCCACCAAATATAACAGGTGTTGGGTGCCACACCGGAAGTTTGCCTTTAACTGTTTCACATCTGTCAATGCCTCTGTTTTTTTTTTTGAGTTATCATAAGAATAACACTTCATTGAGTGCTTATTATGTATGTGCACCGTGCAGTACTAGTAACTCACATACCAGGTCTGTCTAGAAGGTATCCAGGCATGTAATGTGAAAAATAGAGACATTTGTTGAAGAAGATACAAGATGGAAGAAACATTGCACAGAGGACAACTATGCCTCAGTCCCCTTTGGAGGAGGTGGCTTAGAACCTCACACAGTTCTCCCAGTTGCCATCAGCTGCCCCACCATATTTTCTTGAATCTCATTTATGGTCTGAAATCTCTTCCCACTCAAAGGTGATTTTAGTTTTGGGAAAAGCCAGAAGTCCTAGGGCACCAAATCTGGGCTCTAGGGGGGTGCTGAGTCATCTGGGTGATTTGACGTTTGACAAAGAACTCTGTACAAGATGTAATGGATGAGTGGGCATGTTGTTGTGATGAAGCTGCCAATCACCAGTTGCCAAAGCTGTGGCCTTCTGAATCATCTGAATAGTTTCTGTAGAGGAATGTTCAAGCTTAATGCAAAACCTGATGCAGATTCATTTCTGGACTCACTCAGTCATTTTGAATGTGACGGCCACACAGTGCACATGCTCACTCAAGAGCATCTACTGCCCCCACTGACCAGTATAGGGAAGTCATCATGGTTCACACATGCGCATTCCAGCCCACTCTCCTTGGCCCCCAGGTCACATCAATGTTGCGCAAACCACTCTCATTATATGAACACTGGTTGGATTTTTTTCTGGACAGACCTCACGTAACTTCTGTCTGCAAGGTAATTCTATTATTTCTGTTTTATATATAAGAAAACTCAACTCCAAAGAGTTTACATGGTTTTCCCAAGGCGATACTGTTATTCGTCAGAAGAGCTGGGATTCAAACTCAGGTGTCTTGGACTCCAAAGCATGTGTCCCTCAAGCCCGCTCCTACCCACCAGCACCTCTTACTTTAAACTGGATAAATGTGCTTCCACAGCATCATGATGAAAACACCCACAAAGAAGGAGCCGAGGGAAACCTCCGATGGCAGCTGGTCTCTACCCGTTCATCCATAAACGCCCTTTGGGTATGAGATTCTGACCACCTATGAAGCTGCCAACCGGACTGCCGTCCATCTCCTACACGTGCCCTTGGCCTTGAGGAAACGGTGAGGGCATCTGGACAAGCCACGGAGCCTCACCATCCAGTAAGCCTGTCACAAAAAGGACACAGGCTAGGCTGGCAGGCCTTCTCAGGTCTTCTAATTACACACGTTTGTGTCTTTAAATCATCGCTGGCTTTCTAAGTGGTTGCCTATGCACCTGTAGTTTTGGAACCTAATTTCTTTTTATATCTATAATGTACTTTGTTAAATTTGGGCTCTTGAAAGTGGCTTATAGTTTGCAATCCACTTGGGAGAGGGTGTTGCTGCTGACTGAGGCAGCGCGACAAGAGAAGCCAAGGCAGGGGTATTTAGCATAACCCTACAGCATCTCAGGTCCCGTTTTAAGAACAAAATAACACCTTCCAGTGAGTGGATGTGTCATTGCTTTCGAGAGTTTGTGTGTGGAACGTGAAGGGCCGGAACCATACAAGCTAATTTGGCCTGGGCTGCTTTGGGGGAGACTGAGTGAAGTTTTATGTGTCTCAGCCTAATGCAGAGCTGGGAGATGAACGGAATGGGAGGGGCATCTGCCCCCCTGGGGCTTCCGGGGGCAAGAGACGTACATACACAATCACACAGGTGATATAAGTAATGACTACAATAAATACCACAAAATTCAACCCACATCCTGCCAAGAGAACTTATAAAAGAAGAAAGTGAACCAGTCTTCATGGGGAATGCAATCACATTTTATTTTTAAAAATTATTGTCCACAGACAAAGAGGATTGGACCTAGCGAATATGCTATCGATCAATAATTTTTTTCCCAGAGAGATAGATATTCCAGAAAAGCATCAATTTGGGTGAACATCATCACAGTTTCTGTGCAATGAGTCTCAGGGATATTTTATCCAGGACCTTCAGGTTGCCAAAGTAATTTGATCCTAGAAGCCAGACGACACATTCCCTTGACTAGTGTTGGGTCAACACGTTTGTATTGCATGCTGAGGACCCTTCTAGCTCTTAAGGAGCTGCCATTCTACCTGGAAGACGGGGGCGATGACACAGATAAACAGGAAGGACAAAAGGTGACACGCACCAGAGTGGGTGGCCTAAGGACTGTGGGCTCTCCCTTTGCAGCTCCAAAGGCTGGGATCAAATATAATTTTTTCTTCTATCCACTGTATTTCCTCCAGGCTGAATATTGTTTCTCTGCTTTCATGCATGTTTCTCACTTAATGCCAAAGAACAGCGAGGCAGAACAAACTAGGACATTAGTCAATTTAGGGAGAACATGTTCAAGATCGTCACATTCTCATGACAGAAACTAGGTATTTGCCTTATTTTGCATTGTTCTTCAGTGCATTTATAAAATGGAATTGTTGCTCTCTGCTGAAAAAGAGACTAAAATAAATTGATGTGTTCAGAAAATAGAGGCACTGCAATAGGGGGAAGGTTTAGTTATTTTAAGAATTCAATGTAAAGTTTTTCCTCTTCTACTGAATTCCACTTTAAAAGTCTACTTCTCTACACAATTTTCTGTGACCTCCTGGGGAGTGGGGTGTGTGAAACTCCATGCACACGTAGGCCTGAGTGTGTGTTGTATGTTATTTAGATACTTGCACACATTTTATTTAAGAAGACACATGGTATAACGGAGATATAAAGAATTTCAAAAATATACATTAATGTACATATTTATCACATAAAATACATACACATCTTTATGTGATAAATATTTCAGAGACAAATTATGCTGGTCATGTGGACACAATGTATAATTTTTACAGTATAATATTGTTAACTTGAATTAATAACTTTTTTCTCATCTTCTGAATATGCTATAGATATTTGGATATTACCAGAAATAGTTATGTTTTCATATTATATTACTTTACTGTGGTCATTTTATTATTTTTTAAATTAGACATATGCTTACAATTTGTCAAACTCTTTAGAGTTAGTTGAGAAATTTTTTAAGTATATTTTTAATTTTTTTTCTTTCTGCCTGTGGTTAACCACAGGCTGCAGAAGGATTCTGAACTGTATCTTCAGGCTGTCAAATCCAATCTCTTAATGATTAGAGTGAGGAAATTACCTTCCTAACGTTTGTTGAAATTTTGGCATATAAAGCTTTTTCTAATTAAAAAAAAGATATTTATCCTTAACAAAAACCACCGAAAAGCACTGTCCCGGTAGAACTGTATTTGCTTTCCTCCTCTTCATGGGAACTAAGTGGGCCACAGGGATTGTGCCCATTTATCTTCTGTTTTGTTTTGTTTTGTTTTTTGGTAGATCCCGCTCACACCCACAGCGATCCACCCATGGCTCAGCCTAAAACAACCTGTGATACTGGTCATCCTCTTTCCCTCGGCTTTGAGACAGAAAACCTCTTCAAATACCTCATCACTCTCTGTAACCAGAAAACATGCATCTTTGCATCGTTGCTTGAATCCCTGAGACACACTTTTATCCCTTGATGTTATTTGAATGATTCCACGTAAGCGTGACTATCCGAGCTTTCAAAATCGAAAGCGCTGTTTTGATATCTTTTTTTAACAAACAAGGAAACCTAGTCAACCTCTGTCTTAACTTTCTTAGGTTTTCTTTTCTCCAGAATGACTTAGAGCAGTGCGGAGGAAGCGGGTGAGTGCACCCCAGAGCGTGCTGGGAAGAGAACTCCGGCTGCAGAGCTGTGCAGAGATGCGCAGGCGGCGGCTCAGTCTCATCTCTGTGTCAGGGAGCCGCCAGGGCCATCACAGCACCGACTAAAAGGGACATTGCGTCTCTCCACTGGCACAGAGGAGTGGGACTGGCCTGGCCCAGCTCCCTGAGTCTCAAAGCCACACTTCTGACAGTGCTGTCGTGGCACCGACTGCATCTGGGACAGACGTGCTTTCAGGGAACGGGAAATGTGTGGTTTGGCTTCCAGGAGGTACATATTTCCGTTCTATAAGCATGTGTGTCAACACTAAGTTGGCCACTAAAAAATATTACCTTCAACTTGGCATTGCTTTTTAACTAATCTCAGGGAATCCGAGAACACACTATCTATGCAAATGCCTCTCCACAGGAGACCGCATTTGCTGTCAACTTAACAGCCCAGGGTAGCACAGTCAAATGACTGGGATGTCTCAGGGCTGTGCAGGAGAGTGGAAGACGCTGTTGGCGAGTCAGGTGGTCTAACCCCTTTTCTTTCCCCTCTGCCTCAACGCAGCCCCCTAGCCCGTTCTACAGAGTGGAGCACAGTGCCACCCGGCAGTGGACTCACTCATCCTGACCGTCCTAACCTGTGGGTCGCTGCTGTATCGACCCAGAATGGACTCGGTGGTGATTATACTGATGGCAGAAATAAACAGTGATGCATGTTTTATGTTGGTTCAGGAATTCCTAATATTGTAAGCTAAAAATATAGCAGCCATTCATGTTCAAAGGAGATAAGATCAAGGGATACATTTATAATTTGGAATTCTATGTAAGTGTGATTGTGAAGGATCGTCTCTAATAACTCGGGTACTTTGCTTATTTCAAGTTTAGAATTGCGACACTGTACCACTGGCAAAGGAGAAAGTTTTCACACTTTATTTGCATGACATTTACTCCTTAGAGACATTTTTAATAGACTTCATTTTTAGAGCAGTTTTTGGTTGACAGCAAAACTGAGCAGAAGATACAGACATTTTCTGGGCAGCCCCTGCACCCACATACCCACCCAGCCTCCCCCACAGCCCGTATCCCAGGCCAGAAAGGTGGGTCTGTTACAGTCAGTGCCCCCACACTGACGTGTGACCATCGCCCCAAGTCCACAGTTCACAGTGGGGTTCACTTTTGGAGGTGCACCTCCATGCTGTCGGCTTTGACCAGTGTGCGGGAGCCTGTGGTCACCATTGCCGTGCAGGACGGTTTCGCCGCCCGCCCTGAAAACCCGCTGTGGTCTGCTCGCCCATCCCTCCCTCTGCACCGACCCCTGGCCGCTGCAGACCCTCGCACTGTGTCCACAGTGCTGCCTTTTCCCGAAGGTCAGACACGGGAAATCTCACAGTGGGCAGCCGCCCATGGTGGGCTTCTGTCACTGAATCATAGCTGTGTCACTTCATGGTGTGATAGGTTGCTGCTTTTCAGCGTTAAATAATATTCCACCATCTCGATGCACAACGGTGTATCCATCTCACCTAGTGAAGGACGTCTTGATTTCTTCTGAGTTTTGGCAGTTGTGAGTAAAGCGGCTATACACAGCCGTGTGCAGGTGTTTGTGTAGACACAAGTTTTCAACTCTGAGTAAATACCAAGGGATGTGGCTGTTGGATTGTGTGGTGAGGGCATGATGGTTTCACACGAAACCACCTCATGTGGCCATAAGCTTTTCACTCCCACCAGCCATGAATGAGAGTCCCCGGGGCTCCATGTCCTCTCCAGCTTCGGTGGCGTCAGTGCTCTGGATGTGGGGCATGTTAAGAGGCATGGGTCCATTGTTGTTGGGTTTGTAACTTCCTAAGGACATACGACATGGAGCAACTTCTCCCATGCTTGTTCGCCGCCAGCGTGTCTTCGCTGGAAAGCGTCTGCCAAGATCTTCTGCCCATTTATAAACCGGCTTCTTTTCTTATTGTTGAGTTTTACAGTTCTTTGTCTATTTAAGATAACCATCCTTTGTAAGATGTGTGTTTTGAAAGTATTTCCTCCCGGTCTGTGGCTTGTCTTCTTACTCTCTTGAGAGTATCTTGAGCAGAGCCCGAGTTTTAATTTTAATGAAACCCAGCATATCAGTTGTTTCTTTCATGGATCATGGCTTTAGTGGAGTATTTAAAAATCTTCGCTGTACTCAAGGCCATGTAGATTTTTTTCTGTGTTATCCCTTAGGGGTTATATACTTTTGTGTTTTACATTGAGATCTCTAATCCATGTTTCATTAATTTTTATAAAGGGTGGAAGGTCTTTGTCTAGCTTCACCTTTTGGCCTGTGGATAGCCAGTTCCCACACCATTTTCAGACATATCAATTTTTTATTGGCAAAAATCAATATGTGGAAGAAACATTTTAATCTCATACTTTGCCTTGAAATCTTTTCTAAGAGCTCTCTTTGAATTTCTGTAATTTTTGCATTTAGGTTTTTGTGTGTGGTGAAGATATTAGACTGCTGTAGTTAAAGATTGGAAGGAAAAAAGACTTCTGAAAGCTCCAAGTTCTCCTCTGATCCAGTGCTTTCAGTCAAAGACTTTAAAGAGACTTTGAAATCCTCAGGATTTTTATGAGCACACTGTTTTATCATGTTTTGTCATTTCAGCCTATAGAATTCCAAAATTTACCTTTTACACTAATCAAAGAAGCTAGTCAATGAGTCATTCCCAGTGAAAGGGAAAAGAAACAATAAAGAAAGAATGTCAGCCAGCCATTCATCCGCGGTGGGCTAGCTCTACCCCAAACGGTGGGTTTGACGATTTCAGAGAGATGCAATCAGAGAGCAGGAAGAAGTGACTTGGAGGTTCCTTCAAGATGGCACAGGCCGCCAGCAGGCCCACTGCAGCCAGGCCTGTGGGTTCCAGGCATGGCTCCTGCACAGTGCTGGGTTCTGAGTTTCCACCTGGTGCATGGTTAGTTTTCACTCTCCCCTCTCTGCTGTTTCAAGGAATTTCACGTATTTTAGAATCTTCCAAAAACTATAGTCTGGATGCAGGAATCATCCCTTTTGAGTTCTTCGGACTGAGCTGCCGTGTGAGTAATCCAGGCCTGCTGTGTGTCCAGGACAGTGTCTATGGAGAAACAGAATGAGTCATTCCCAAATGGCTACCCATGCGTATTGTAAAAATCATGAAGCCACTGTAGTTTTTATTTTAGATTTTTTTCACTCCTTGATGCATTCCAAGAGAACTTTGGGAGTGTGTTGTTGTCGTTACTTAAAAAAAAATTATTTATACAAATGTCATCAAAAGGGAAAAGAGACTGAAGAGAAGGGAGGAAACACATGTGCTCAGCGTGAGGGTTCCTGGCATCAGTCTGGGTCTGAGCTCCCTGGCACCCCAGGAGAAAATGGAGATACTGCAGATAGCATAGTTTTTATAACTGGGAAGAAGAGTTCATACCATTGGTTAGAAAGAGAGTTAACTCTGAGTGATGGACTCCAGCGCCCTTCTTCCCACTTTCATGGCAACATCGTAGTGGAAATGACATGGCTGTGATCATGGTCAACATAAAAGATGAGGCATTAACATCGAATGCTTATAAATAGAGCTACTATTCCACCTGGGCAGCTGCAGGTCGTCCCTGCAGAAGACTCACAGAGCCCAGAAACAGAGGTGCCTCCAGCACCCTGAGGATGGGCTGGCACTGAGCCCCTTACTCAGACTGGTGGTTTACATGTGAACCCCGTGAAGCCGTTGCTCAGAATGCAGGTTCCAGGGCTCAACTCCTGGAGGGTCCCTTTAGTCAGTTTGCAATGAGACCCAAGCATCTGTATTTTCAACAGGTTTCTGATATTCTAAATCAACCAGTCTCACTAGCATTTGATAACGATTGTCTTGGGCTCTCTTTTTAACATTTCTTTTACGTCAGTCAGAATTTTTTATAGGAGTGGAATTACAAAGAGTTCAAAGTTGTGCCATCTGAACGCCGTCTGCATGGCAGGGGTTCTGTCGTGCTCATCCAGGGCAGAGCTGCCAGACTCTGCTGACGGCGGACTTTCATTCTACGTTGAACTCCACAGAGCCAGACCCGCGCCCCAGGCCACAGGACAGGCCAGCCGCCCATAACTTTCTCCCGGTCAAGGCCAGATTGTCCTTGAGAAAGAGTTTTCAAGTTTGCTGCAGCACTTGGGTCACTGATGAACCCACATGTCAAGTTAAAACAAGTCAGAGGCCATTATTGTTGGGAAATCTTTGGAGAAAGTGGCACCCACGTCACACATAGCTATCCAGCACGCCTGCGGGAGGACGCTCTACTGGTCTCCAGATGCGTCTGCCGAGATGAGGAACTGCTTAATGTTCCCCAGACGACCGAGCACGCTGACCTGCTGTGTGCTGCTGTGAGCTAAGGTGCAGGTGCATGTCAGGGAACGTCTGCTGGAGGCTGTCGTTCCACTGCATCAAGGTCAATGATGAGCCATTCTTCCACACAGCTGCTGGGTCCCAGAACTCTGGTCTCCTAACACCACTCCTGCGTGATGAATGCAGGCCTCTTCACTAGCATGCAGCAGCCCTCAAATCCTGAGCTTTTGTCTCTCATTAATGAAAGGCCCCTGGCCCCAGCCTCTGCTGGTTAACTGGTAACATTCCAAAGTGTATCTTGATATAAATGATCATGAAACATGACTTTTTTTTTGTAACAGAGAGGAAGATAAAGTGAGCATTCTCTCTTCTCCAAATCGACGTCTATTAAGTGGAACATTGATTTGACACGCCAGGTCTGGCTAGCTGCTCTAGACACTTACATAATTTTTGATCTTTTATAAGAAAATAGCCTGATTTTCCCTTCTCAGGAATTTAGATCAGATAAACTAATGCTACTTCCAGTATCCCTGCCCAGGCTCACGGGCAGCTGCTTCTGTCTTGCCTCTGTTTCTAGGTGGCACGTCGTAGGTGATTGGTTTCCCTTCCAGAAATTAACATCACTTTTCTACCATCTCTGCAGTAGCATTACTCTGCTCCTGAGTGCACTTACAGCCTTTCAAAATCTGCACTGCGTTATAGCTGCGGACTCTTTTAAAAAGTTTGACACGAAAAGGACCCCTGGCCTTAAGAAGAGAGATTAAGTCCCTTATACTGTCTTTTTCTTCCAATCTCACTTGAACAGACTAGATGATGAATTTTTTTAAGTGGTAGTTTGGATGCCGTTTTCTCACTGTTTTGACCGAACGTTCCATAAATCTGGTCGTTGGGGAAGAAAGCATATCAGTTCAGAAGGAAAGCTGCTGTCAGAAGCAGCTCACACCTCAGAAGAGGTGGGTGGAAAGGAGCAGATCAAGGCTTTACATTTTTTCAAAATGTTTTCTCAGCCTTACATTACGATAAGCTTATGGTTTCTCCTTGTTGGGTCTGTCACGTTGTTTTATGAGCACCAAGTTGATTGATTAGTTAATGCTCCCATAGTGAGTACATTTATAGAGATTACTCAGGTCATCACCCAGCACAAGGTCTGTCCTGAAAAAGTCCAGCCATTGTTAATATAATGAGAACAGTTTGTGTGACATCGATGTAACCTGGCAGCCAAGGGGAGTGGACTGGAATGTGCATGTGTGAACAATGACGACTTCAATGTCCTAGTCAGTGGGGGCAGTAGATGCTGTTGAATGAGCATGTGTACTGTGTGGCCATTGCATTAAAAAGGACTGAGTGAGTAGAGAAATGAATCTGCATCAGGTTTTGCATTAAGCTTGAGCATTCCTGGCAGAAACTATTTAGATGATTCAGAAGGCTGCACCTATGTGCAGCTGGTGACTGGCAGCTTCATCATGACAACATGCCCACTCATACATCACATCCTGTTCAGAGTTGTTTTTTTTGTCAAATATCAAATCACCCAGGTGACTCTGCCCCCTTAAAGCCCAGATTTGGCACCCTGGCACTTCTGGCTTTTCCCAAAACTGAAATCACCTTTGAAAGGGAAGAGATTTCAGACCATAAATGAGATTCAGTTAAATGTGATAGGGTGGCTGATGGTGACTGGGAGAACTGTGTGAGGTCCCAAGGTGCGTACTTTGAAGGGGACTGAAGTATCATTGTCCTATGTACAGTGTTTCTTGTATCTTGTATCTACTTCAACAAATGCCTCTATTTTTCAGAGTACGTGGCTGGATAATTTTTGGACAGATCTCGTGTAAATTAAGATACAGATTGACAAGTGCATGTCTACTTTACTCTAGGGGTGGCGTATCTATTTGAACTATTGTAGGACTGATTGTAGTCATCAAATAAAGGTGAGATGTTTGGCAAGGAATCTTGGAGAAGATGAGTTTTGGCAGGGTTATGAAAGCTGGAGGAGGGACACATTTGGACTGGGAAAATAGAAATATCATTCAAGTTGAACACATGACAGACAGCCAAGGGGTGCAAGGGATACTCAGTGTTCTGTTTCAGATCCGGGGGAATTGCCTCCCTTTCTGTGCAGAGTCGGCCTCTGCTCAGAGTGGGTCTTGGCATGGGATCTGGGTCAGTGTGGAATTTGGAAGGTTGTCGCACTGACCCAGCCCATCGCATGTGGTGAGACTCAGCCCTGGGAGGTGGGCCGACTTCCCTGGGCCGAATGGCTGCGGGGCCGGTGGAGTCAGAAAGCCCCGCTTCCCTAGGAAGTTGATTCCACTGCCTGGCACTGCTCCACTGTCCCCTTCGCATTCAGGCTTCCCCCTCCGGGACACTTCAGACCACAGAGGAGGTCGAAGTGTCCAGTGTGCAGGGCTTCAGCTATGTAACGTCAGTAACCTATTATTATTATTATTGTTATTATTATTATTGTTATTATTATTATGTTTTTACTACAAGCTCTTTCTTCCTGAGCAGAAACTTTAGTGATCATTTAACATAAGCGTTCTTTCTAAATGATGACTGACCTGGACTCTGGGCCCCGAGGGTGTATTTTGCCTGTTATCAGTGCGGACTCTCCTCACCTCTGTGAGTCTTCTTACACTGGGAAAGAGCCGGCCGCCACAGCTGTGCGTAGCTGACCCTCCAGGGGATTCCTTATGGACACGGGCTTGGGAATGGAGCACGTACGTTCTTCAGGGGAAAAAACAACCCTGTACTCAAGGACAAATCATGGTTCCACACTCGCGCTGGGACAGTCCCTGCCTTCCAGAACCTGAGCGTCTACCGGGGGGCAGACGTGACCAAGCAGACGATTACTAGACGCTCAGGCAACCCATTTTATTTCAAGATCATGGCATTTGTGATTTGAGCTCTGATCGTTTGATAAAAACCCTGTTTAGCCCACCTTTATGGATTTGTCTTCGGAGTCCGTGTGGGCTAGTTATGTGTTTGAAAGTGGTAATATCAGTTCATTTTTTATTGGTGTTCTGCTTAGCTAAATTAACTATGTGTCATGGGGTTCCAGGTCTCCTAAAACGGTGTTCTGGTCAGTAATCGTGGGAGTGTACACTTCAAGTTGCAATGTTATTAAGGTGGAAGAGCTGTAAGCACACTGGTATCATTGTGACAGAACGAACCTCACTGTAGAACACGTATAAAGACCAATATTTTATATTAATAATAAAAAAACTGCCTAGCTCTCTCCTGTGGATTTTGCAAAATTACCCAGTGTAAGTATGCATTCACTGTTACTATTCCACAGGGTGCCCAGCCAAGGGGTTTAGTAAAGCATAGTGTACTTAATACTTAATATTTAATATTAAATTGATTCTTTATGTTTCCCACTGATACATTATAATAGTCAATTTAAAAAACAACAAGGAAAATATAAATGTGCTAAGTAGAAAAGTAGGCAGTGTTATTTCTTCACTAATTTATGGTTAGTAGTATATGCTTGTGGAATATTAGAATGCGTGTATTTATAATGCATATGTACCTGCCAGAGTAATACCAATTAGTTTTAAGTATTTTGGACTTTGTTTTATTGATGACTGTGAGAAGTGGACTCCTTTGTTTCCAGCTTGATGTAATATTCTTAGTAAATACTGACTCCACACTTTTAAACAAGAAAACCATTTTGCCTAATGTGTGAGCAGCATTCATTGTGTGTGTTACAGTCCGTAGATTTCCGTGGTCACTGTTTACTGTGCAGAAGCTGTACTTTTCTGGCTAATTCATGTTAAAGCACATGGTCCAGGGCACTACAGGTTTGCCAGGTAATCTATGCAAATGGTCCTTATTGACTATTTGCTTTGAAACTCTCTTTCATTGAATTTTTATTTCATGAAGAAAATTGCATGCAATTATTACACCCACCATCTTATCTTTAACAATTGCAGTTTCAAAGGATGAAC
Organism: Tonatia bakeri; assembly: GCA_004024845.1. Classification (NCBI taxonomy): domain Eukaryota; kingdom Metazoa; phylum Chordata; class Mammalia; order Chiroptera; family Phyllostomidae; genus Tonatia; species Tonatia bakeri. The sequence continues at coordinate 122,990 of PVIA01003775.1, forward strand.
CTTTAGAACTTTCTGCGGTCTGTTTTCACCATGTGTTTCTCAGGAGAATGGGAACGTGATAGTCGAGGTGAAGTTTCAGAATAATCATAGACCAGGCACTGCCTCTCTGCCTGGGCAAGGGGTGCACTTTCCTCTCCAAGAGTCCTCCAGTGGTCCCATCATGTCACATGCCAACCAGGCTGCTCGGGGGAAATGGCCTGACATTTCTACTTGGACGGAAGGCAGCTCCTACTGTCCAACAGTGTCGCTGCTGCTGTCCTGGTCACTTCACATCTCTCTCTGTGTGCTCAGCGCCTACTCCCGATAGACCCTTGGGGAGAGAGACAGTACCAGGACGAAGAAACACTCCTGAGGACAGAATCCAGAGATTAAGGCGCACACACACAGTATTTCATAAAAGCAAAACTTATTTTTAAATAAACTCATACATCTTAAAAAAAATCAGTTAACCCTGATATGTCTAAAGTAGAAATGCCAGGTCCCGCCAAAACCAGCCATTTGCTCTGTCATCGTGTTCCTGTGTTTCTGCTTCTCAGCTTCCTGTTTTCGTGTCTGGGTGTCTGTATGTTCTCAGATGCATAGGTTTCAATGAAAATAAGTCCCACATTTCCTTCTGCAGCCACTCCTATAGTGGAATTTGTCATGACTGTGCGGCCACCTGACACATCCCCCTCCCACTGTGGTGGCTGAACACCAGCAGCATCTTCGGTCTCGGGCAGGGCTCGCCAGGGATGGCCATGTCGCTCTGCATGGCGTCCACTGGGATGGTCCTGCATCTGATACTGATGCTCAGCTGAGCTGCCCATTGAAATGTGTCCATCTAGGCTCTCCAGTGGCCCACACTTCTGTTGGGAGACACTGCTCCATGAATATCCCGTATTTCTAAATGCTTTCGGTTCTTGGACAGGCGATGACGGCCAACATGAGGATGTTCGCATAAGGAGACACTCCAGGATAGAAAAGCTTAGGGTTGTTTCCGCTCTGCCCCCTGGGAGGCGGCCCAAGGGGATCTGGGGGAAACCTGCTCTCCCCCTGCCCAGGTTTGCTTCCATCCCAGAACTAGCATAAGGTATCCCCATCTTCCTCTCTCCTCAGGGGAGGGTTGGTGGACCACTAGCAGCACCCTGTGGGATCAGTTTCCTAATTTAGGGGGGCAGGGAGAGTCCTATATTGCACCCCCTATATTGCACCCCACTGAACGTGCCGCACCATCTGGCCTCACTGTGTGGACACGCAGGGGGTCGGGCTGCTGCTGCTGCAAGGAACAAGCTGCCGTTGGCTCTGACGCAGAGGCCTCATGGCTTCTGTCTGTGTGCGCGTTTATCTGTCTGTGTGTGTGTATCAGATAATATTCATGATACCATGTATCTCTGCATGTGTCTCTGTGTGCGTACATAGGTGCAGTAACCCTAATGCCCCATATTCATCTAGTAATTATAGTTTCCTACCGGCTTTGGCCGGCCCTCCATGCCTGCACTGGTGCCACCTCTGAGTCACAGCACTGTCATGTGAATTTCTTGCTCTTCGATGAAAAATAAGTGGTAAAATTTGGATTTATTTATTTGTTCATTTATTTTTGTTTGTTTGTTTGTTTGTTTGTTTTTGTCCAGTGAAGTTGAAAGTAAGTTTTTATTCGTTCATCTGTTTGGGATTTTTTCAAGACACTTTGTCAGGGGGACGATTATTAAAACATCTGAAAACCTCCACTCCAGGGGTAGGGACAAACGTGGTGCTCTGGAAAGGCTGAGGTCACCATCCTCCTGACCTTTTTGTCATTGTTACTCCTCACAAAGGCTGACTTAGAATCACCATGCAGCGTGACCCAGACTGTCTTGAGTAACCCAAAAATAACCATGCCTTTTACCGCAGATTTTTTTTTTCTTACTTGATTTGAGTTGTTCTGAGCTCTGGTTTTTACATCTAATCAAGACATCTTAAATTCCTCAATTTCCATTTGGGAAGCCTGCTTTGCCCATAATTTTTAGGTTTCAAGTCTTCTCTGATGAGTTTCTTCCCTGGCTTCTCTGCAGTCAAGCTTCTGTCCCTTAAGCTCTGTCACACTGAGTTCTAAGTCAGATTGCTGACTGACCGGTGCCACCAAGTAAGCCGAGGAGGGGTTCTCCCAGCGCCCCTCCGTATGCAGGGTAATCCAGAAGAATGGCCAGTCTAGGTGCAGACGCCTGCTTATCCTTTCCTCCGCGTGTAGCAGGTTGTGGGTGTTTTGGAAACTGATGCTCCTCCCCATCTTCCTCACCTCTTCCTCCTCTCTGATCTCTCGCTATTGCCCTCCCCTCCTGCATCCCACCCTCCAAGATTAAAGATACAAGACCTGGAGCCAAGAGGAAGCTGGCATTTGATCTGCCCTCAGACAGGCCCTCCTGGTTGAAGTCGTCACTTCCCCTTGCAGCCTGCCTCTCTCCATCCTGTGGCTCACGGCCCTGAACTCAAGCCTCCACTTCAAAGGCACCAGAGAAGGCACACCATCTGGTCTGTTGGCCCAGCACTAATAGAGACTAGGAATCACCACGCCAAGAAGCTAATTATGTTCAGAAGTGTTTCGTGATTTGCTACTCCAGCCAAAGAAACAAAAAAAAAATAGATTATTGAAATATTTTCTCTCCATTCTCCTGGTTCATCAGATTCAAAAGCATACGGAAGGAAACATAACTTCCCCAAACTGTGAGAAAATTATTGGGGAAGTCTATTTTGCATAACTGAGCCTGCATATGCTCTAAATTGTAATCCTTTTGGAGCTGAGATTGATAAGAATATTTAATGCGCTTCTGCCCCATTTTACAGCGGCTGGTTTCCGAGCTGAGAGCTTTAATGTATGTCTGCGCCGCCAGCGCATCACTGGAGGCTCTGCGTGTGCTTCGTGAACTTGAGGTTTATTGACCCAGGCTTGATTTTAACGAAGACATATTTACGCTTGCACCCTTTCTAAAACCAGGCTATTGGGACAAAAGCAAATGTTTAAATTTTGCATCTGTTCCTAGACAATTTGATCGTGTGCTCATTGTTTTTTCGCAGTTACTTCTGCAAAAGCTTAAGAACCTTTTGTTTGCCGAGCCAGATGTAGCTCCCCCTGTACTCCGCAGCTCCTACCTAAATGTTAGTTTTCCCCTGAAAGCTGGTTCTGAACAGAAGACTGCAAGCAATGGTATTTCAATATTTGTTAATTCCGTAATATAGCTATTAAAGTCATGCAGAATTTACTTTAAAATGTGGTGTGCCTGACAAATCTATTATGATGAAAGAAAGGCAGGAAGCCATACAGCAAGTGTGAAAATATTCATGTGGGAATATTTGTCTAAATTCTAATTAGACTAAATGATTCTAGATTAGCCTTACTAGCCATCTAAAAATGCATTCCTGTAGAGAAATGATCTTAGTTCATGATCTGCCCCTCACTTTCAGGCATAGGTTTCCCAGGGGCAATTTTACGGATAAGAACCGTCCCCTTTTTAAAAATTATTTAATCCATTGCTTATGTGTTGACAAAATATAATTGTCAATTAGCATTTTTGAAGTGAGTGTCGTACAGAGAAGTGCGTATGGTACACTTGTGGATCCATCTGAAATGCCACGAGGGCTTTGAAATCGAAAGCCGACTCGAAGCATGAAAGTGGTACTTTCTCCAGTTCATCCAGTGGACCCTTGAATTACATAACACCGTGAAATAGGGGTCTTGAAAGCTCAGTGCCTTCTTACTACAAGTGCACAGCCAAAGTTATTATAATTAATAATTTAAGAATTGAGTTCTAACTTAAGAATTAAATCATTGCCCGAGTTGAGTTGATCCCCACCAAATTGCTAGAATGTATGAATCTGTTAATATAAGACACTTTTAAATATTTTATGAAAGAAAGTTTTAGAATGTGGGCTAGTATGCAGAAGCTTAAAAAAATCAAATATTATGTAGGAAATAAACAAGTTTTTCATAAAGCAAGTGTACCTATAAAATAATCATTTGGGGCACAGATACGAATTGCCCTTTCAAATATTGCATTGCACACACACCAGTTAGAGGGAGATGGACATTTTTAGTCTTTGTACAGTATTTCTAAATACAATTTCATTATGTTATATGCAAATTTAAAGTATTTCAAGCCAACATATTGATAACAAGCCATCCCACGGGACTTTCTACCTCTGCTCCCCCTACATTTATGAGACAGCACCGCTTCCTCTCCTTAATGTCTCAGCAGACCTGAGCCAGCGACACCCGAGGACCACAGTCACCTCCTCTGCCAGGCTGTAGGCTGAGAGTGAACCGATTTCTCATCGATTTTTGTGTGCCATGGAGCCCTAATGGATTTTCGGCGTACCTGCGTATGCATCAGAAGGCCGTGAGGAAATAGGTGGCAGAATGACCTGGTGTGATTTTGGGGTGTTTAGTGAGGGGACTGTTCACAGAGGCATGAGCAAGACGCCATTCCACCCCAGCAGCTGCTTGATGTGCGTGGGCTGTGGACGGAAGCCTGGGGGCACAGGAGTGTTTGGGCAATTCTTTTCGTTGTTTCTGTTTTTTAAATTTTTGTTGACTTTATTGGGGTGACCTTGGTTAATAAAATTATATTGGTCCCAGGTATACAATTCTGTAATACATCATTTGTATGTTGTATTGTGTGTTCACCACCCCAAGTCAAGTCTCCTTCCATCACCGTTTATCCTCTTTTACCCTTTTCTACCTCCCCCACCCCCTACCCCTCTGGTCATCACCACGCTGTTGTTTGTGTCTATGGTGATATAGGTTTTTTTTTGCATAGTTCCTTCACCTTTTTCACCCGGCCCTGCCACGCCCCCTCCCCTCTGACAGCTGTCAGTCTATTCTCTGTATCTATGAGTGTGTTGATTATTTAGTGATTGATGGTATATGAGTACTTATGTGTATATACCTTCTCCCCAAATTATACTACCGCTTGTAAATTCAGATCTTAGCCTCCGAGAGAGCCTGGGAAACAGCCAGCTGGAACCCATGACTTGTGTGGGTTGGCAGAACAATGAGAAGACGGGGGCCGTATGAACTCAACCTTATCATTTATAAACTGGAATTTCTCTTTTCACCAGGTCATATGTTTATAAAAAACCTCTCCTTACCCCAATCTTGGCAACGCTGACTGAGATTTGTTACCCTGCTAACTCACCACCGAATCTGTAATTCATTAATATGTCACTGTTATTTGCCTCCAGCTGTAAGTGAGAGAGAACAATTGGGTGCTGCCCCCCCCACCCCACATGCAGATGTAATCACAGTATTCAGTCCAGCACACACCATGATCCGCAGAGTCAGTGACCCATTGGGGTAGATAGTAGCCCCCCCGCCACATGATGCATTTGAAGAAAGATTTATTAAATGAGAACAAGAGAAAACAGACAATGAGAATAATAAATGGCATTATTAAAAGATTTCTAATCTACTGTTTAGCATTTATTGAATAGTTTGATATATGTGAAAATAATGCATCTCATTTCTGTTCACTTAAATTCACAAAGAAAGAAAAAAGATTTAGGAAAAAATGTTAAGTTTAATGTTATTTATGTTAATGTAGTAATGTTAATGTTGTTTAAATTTAGCACAAAACTATATTTAAGGAACAAAGGCAAGTATGTCAGTTAGGAGAAATGATTGGAAATTTATAACCAAATGGCATAACGGTCCCGGCTTTGCTACCCCTGGTAATGTCTCCAGTCCCTGGTGCCTGGGCTTTCTGGATGTTTGGGCGGGCAGGTTGACAAGCCAGGAACACTGACTCCACGGCAGCTTTCTTAGGGGCTTCGATGACTGGAGATTTCTGAGGACGACAGCTTCGGAGTCTGAAAATCTCTGCCATCCCCCACATCAGGCAGGCAGGTCACCCCTTCGGTCTCAGGTATAAACACCTGGATTCCTGAGGATACAGTGACAGAGAGAGCCATGCTACCTCCTGTCCAGGCTTTCTCTTTCACGTCTGCCCCATAAAGGACCGCTGGGCCATTTCCTGCTGTGAGCGGCAGCAGTGATGTAGACACCTGTCGACATACTAAACTCCTTTTGGAGGTGCCCTTATGGTGACAGTGTGAGCCCAGATGGCACAGACGACAGGTCCATTTTCGGGGAGAAACTTCCATTTCCCGGTGAGCGCTTTCCCCGATGCCCACCCCTGCACATGGCTCCCTGTGTTCCTCTCTAATCTGTTCTTCTGCAGCTGACTTGTCACAGGGCAAACATGTGGCCTTTGGGCAAGTCACAAAGGCACCCATCAGGAGACCAGGTTCTGCTTTGCTGCCTAGAGTTAGGACCTCTGTGAAGATCCCAGCGCCGATGCAGTGACTGTCCTGTGCCTTCTGTTACGTTGTGATCCGTCTCTGTGATTTCTCTATGCAACAGGAGGCAACCCCACCCCACTAAACTTTCCTGCCCTGTGCTGCCATGTGCTGTCACTTTCCCTTCTTCACCCTGGCTGGAACTCGGAGATAAGTGTTCAAGTATATAATAAATACTAAACCACAAAAACTATAAGCCCCAAATTTGGCTCTCTGTTCTAAGATGGAACCTGGTGAGCCCATTGGAAGGAAGACAGAGACCCCCAGCTCCTGGTGGGAGGTTGTGTCCTAGCCCAGCATCCGTCTCCCTTTTGACCTTTTGCTGGAACAATGATCAGTTACGCCCTTGCGGGGGTGACTTGGGCTAACCTGTGTGTCTGTTGTAGAAAAAGAAAACAATCTGCCCTCTGACCTCTCAGGGTCCATAGCTGGGCCTGAGAATCAAACCGACGTAAGACACGTTAACAAGAGAAAAGCGTCACATCTTATATAATACTTTTTATGGGCACAGAAGGGTCTTCACAAGAAAAATGAAGGCCCGGAGAAGCAGGTAGCACTGAGAGCTTCTATCCTTTTTTAACAAGGATGATACATTGGTGGAGAAGTGAAAAGACCAAGGAGGTTGGGTTGGGGGCCCTGCATTGCGGGACAGTGACGCGGGACTTCGGGAGAAGCTAATGGACGGTGAGGGCCATTTCCGTTGGTTTGTTTGTCAGGCACATGTCACCGTGCATTCCTAGTCTCCAGGGCTAGGGGTGCTCTTCTTGTCTTTCTGGTACAAGGGGGGCAGCTCTCTCCTGGGGGACTTCATGGCCTGCTTTTAGGTGGAACAGGGAGGTCAGAAAGTCCTTCCATCAGTTGCCTTTTAAGTGTCTTCAGCTCAAAACCATCAATATGCCTAAGGGGCCTGTTTTTTGCATGCAGCCAGGAGCTCCTCTTAACCTTCTTTGTGTTACTGTGGCAGAGGGGCCACATGCAGTGGCCCTTCCTTCCAGACAGACCCTGCGCTCGGCTGGGAGAGGGCTCCCCTAAGTTGTGCTGCAGATGGGCCCACCTCTGGTCCCCTCCCTTAAGAATACAGTTAAGATGAATTTGTTATTTATAAAGCAGAGTTGAGGAATCTTTAAAAAACAAGCTGCAGTAACAATAAAATTGAAAATAAATTCAGAACAATGAAATTATAAAGAGAAAGAAATTGGAAGTGACTTCAAGGGGATTTATGGGTGTAGGTGAGCACCAAACTTCATGCTGAAGATATTGGCATCCGTAACAAAACCAGAAAATATGGATTTTATCTAGTTCTCACTGTTTAGCTGAAGAGACTTTCCTACCCATGTCAGGCGCCCTCAGGGCCCGGGCTGGTGAGGGAATGAGTGAAAAGACTGTGTGTGAACCGAAGATAAGAGCACAACTTTTGCTTGCCTCATCCTAAGGAATTGGACATAAAAGCAAACCAAAATAAAATCTTTGCTGGCCAAATAAAAGCAGAGCTGGGGGTGGCAATAGACATCCCATAGCAACTCCCAGGCTGGAGCTGAAATCCTCAGGAAATTGATTACCTGCGTCCCTCTGCTTGGCATTCTGCAACATAAACTATGACGGATAATGTGTAAGCTATTCTATTGAAAAAGCACAGAAATGACCATTGCTCTAGCAGGTCTTTCTAATGTTGAGGTTCTGAAAGAGCTGAAGGTTTAATGCTATCGTTTTGCCTTCGTGAATCTCCTATGAAGTCTCTAGAAATTGGACATGGTCCAAGAATGCCCCTGGACATCAGGACACAATTCAGCATACTTCAGTGCAGTGATCGGAGGACCTATGCGAGGTCCACTTTATTTGGGGGATTTTTCGGGGGGAGGGACGAACATCTGCCATGATTGGAGTTAGCAGGGCAGAACCTCTCCAGGGCACCCATGTTACATGAGCAGTGCCCGTCGGCATGTGTGGATTGCATCTTGTGCTTGAGGTAGGGTGTGGGGTGCGGAGCCCTGCCATGTCCATTGTGGGTGGAGTGCTCAGAGGAAAACAGGTCAGGAGGTGGAAGGAGCAAAGGCTTCTGGTCCTTTCTCCTGCTGGGCTGGTTTTCAGAGGTCAGCTTCTCATGAAAGAAAGGAAGGAAGGAATTAAGAACAGGAAGGAAGGGAGGGAGGGAGGAAGGAAGATTCCTGGCCCCAGGTCATCCACTCAGACTCTCACCTAGGAACCCCTAGGAGAAGCCTTTGCAGACAGCATGAAGGTTAGTCCTCAGCAGGCCTGAGGACAGGCAAGGAGCCGGGCTTTCGCAGGTGAGTCCAATGTAATCACGCGTCTTTAAAACAGGTGGGGAACCTAAAGGTCAGAGAGATGCAGTGAAGGGAGGTACGGAGTTTGCAAGTGGGAGGAGGACTCGACCCGTTGCAGGCTCTGAAAGATGGAGAAGGGGGTTCAGGAGCCCCCCCAATGGCTGCCTCTGGAAGATGAGCAGGATTCCTGGCTCACAGCCAGCAAGGGGCTAGGCCTCGAGTCCTGCCCCTGCATGGACCTGCTTCCAGCCGCCTACCCAACTGAGGCCGTGGGCTGTGCCCCAGAGCCCAGGCCTCTGGCCCCTGGGTTTGGGCCTCGGGAAGCCCAGAGCAGAGGACCACGAGCAGTCAGACCCTCCCGAGACCTACAGAACCGTGAGATAATGATCTGTGCTGTTCTACGGGTGTGTTTGATCTAAGTACTTTTACGTTTGTGGTTTGCGGTAACTTCCTGTGGTCGTGATAAAAATCCATCTGTGTGAGGCTCAGGTGGATGTGCAGGACTTCAGAGGCAGAGTGGCTTCACCTCGGCTGACTGGCCAGACAGAGAGAGGGGCGTGGGGAGTCAGAGGAGAGGGGCCTGGCGTTAGGAACGGCAGGGGCCTTGTGGCCAGCGTTCCTCCCAAGGAAGTTCGGACTCCGAGCAGCTTCTGCAGGCCTCGTGGTACTAGTTGCTCACCAGACTGGGTGTGATTCTAATTCTTAAATATTTTAATGGCTCTTCCGGGGTCCAAGATGGCTCTCTATTACAAGCTGTGCACTATCAAGTACCTGATATTTATGTGTGATTACAGGATTTGCGTGTATGCGAAACCACACTTGCTGGTCTCTAGGAAAATAGAAGGAGTTTTCAAGGGTCTTTTGATTCCAGGTCAGTTTTGCTTTATAGACCGATTTCAGTAACGAATTCCCGTGTAAGATTTGGGTTGGCGGAAAAGTTCGTTGGGTTTTCCGTGGTGCAGCTCGCGTGGCCTCAGTCGTCTTTAATTTCATTTGGAACAGCTTTGTTAGACGGCACTGTGATAGCTGTCGTGTCGTGTGCATTCTTACAAAACTTAACGACACTTTAAAATTTTTGTGTAGCATTTTAATATTGAAGATGGAAGAAAATAAGGCAACACTTCCAGCATATTATGCTTTATTATTTCAGGAAAGATAAAAACGCAGCTGAGGCACAAAAAAAGATTTGTGCAGTGTGTGGAGCAGGTGCTGTGACTGACTGAATGGGTCAGACGCGGTTTGCGAAGTTTCGTGCTGCGGTTTCTCTGTGGACAGTGCTCCAGGGTCGGGCAGACTGCGTCTCCGCTTTCTCAAACCTCGTCACAGTTTTCTGTGGAGCCTCCCCCCCCCAAACCCCCGCCACTGAGTCTTTGGAATAAAAACATGTTGCTTCTGCCCCATACAACCTTCAGGATCCTTCAAAGATGAATTTAATTCTACATATTTCTTTAAAAAACCTCAAAATTTTAAGGATTTCAGTTCTAAAACCAAATTTATTATGTTCAAAGTTGCATCTGGATAAAAGGCTAGTATAACATTAAACTATTAATCCATTCATGTCTTTTAGTGATTTTAATTATTCACAGCTGTTTGTATTTTAATTTTATAAGAACATGGCCTTTATCTGTGAGGCTGATCAAATTGAAAGGGATGCCCTTTGCTTATAGAATCCTTCTCAGTGGCGGATATTTTAGTACAGCACAACCCCCTCCCCTGTACTCTTTATGAGCTATATTCATATGGCATTGACATTTGGTTGAAGCACTTGACAGAAAAACTAGGTAAATTGAATACTAACTGCTAAAGCCAAATGCTAGGCAGCTATTTCCGAATTTAAAGTGCTTTGAAGCTGTTAAATCCTGCTCCCCCAAGCCCCCTGTCCCTTAGAATGTAAAGGAGATGCGGTTCTACAGATTATTTGGTGGCGTGTGTTTTTAGTGTTGGTCTGTATTGGCTAAGCTAATTTGTGAGCTTAGCTTTAGCCCCGCCCCTTTTTATGATATTAACTCAAGAGTCTCGAGGTAGAGAATAATCCTTTTGAATTTCTGCTTCCTTATTCGTAAGCTGACTGTAGTGTTTATCTTTGTCAATGTCATAGGGCCTCAGGAAGCTTAAACAATATAATATCCAAAGATAAAATCTCTACCTAGCTATACAAATATAAGTGAGTGGTGGTATGTTTCAATGTTACTAATGATAACTTTATAGACTTAAGACACCACCAAGATTCAGAAGGCAGAGAATTTATGCTTGGTCACAACTCAAGATTTAGAAATGTCATTTTGACCTGAAATATTTTGTTTAGCTTCTAATCTTCATTTGATTCCAAGCATTTAAAAAGTAACATTATGCCCACTACATTTTTGCTTTTAATTCTTTGCCCAATTCTTTAAAGAATATCTGACTTGCTAAGACTTGTGGAACGTTTAAGGAGCCTGGTTGCTTTTCTTGGTCTTGTGAGTGTTACACTCAGAATTGAACTTTATCCTTGCACACCTGCCCCTCTTCATTTGGGATATCTGTTCCTATTAGTATCACCTGAGGCCACATTTATTCTTCCTCAGTCTCTCTGTTTATTCTGTGATGGAATGATTCGGGAATACTGGTGTGTGTGTCGGGGGAAAGGGGCCAAGGGACTTTGCGGTAGGTCTTCGGATTGTACAAAAGGAGGGCCGTTATTGATTGTGAAATACGAATACTTGGTTTGATACAAGGAATCAAACCAAGGTGCCAGAGTGGCAAAGCGATTTGCCTAAAATCACACAGCTGGCTATGAGCAAGGCAGAATTAAAAGCCAAGTTCTCCTCGTCCCAAGTTCAATGTGCTTTCCACTACACGGTGAAGCAGAGGACACGTAAGAAAGAGGGCAGGAGTCGCCCAGTTATGGAGCCCATGGGCACAGGTGGCCCCCCACAGCCTGTCTTGTATGTAAAGTTTTATGGGAACACTGCTGTCTGGGGCTGTTCACATACCACAAGGGCAGAGTCAAAGTAGAAAATATTCACTCTCTGGTCCTTTACAGGAGAGAACAATTGCTGACCTCTGGCGTAGCAGAAAGATGACTACAAAGTCCAGTGGGGACACTTGGTGACAGTCTCTTTCATTCACATCATTGTTCCTAACTGTAGTTTAGAAGAAGCCGTTTGGCTGTGGCAGCATTGTCCGCCCTGCTCCCCCTTAAGTACCAGTTGGTGTGAATAAATGTGAATATCTACTTACAATAGAAGGATCCACACATGTGTTCTGGAGGCATTTCCTTCTGATATGGGGATTTGTGTGTAATATTCATCCTCCTAATATGTTCTTGAGGGCAATGGAGACACTTAATTCAAAGCAGGGGGACTTAGCGCAGGCACACAACAGCTGCGCTCAGATATGAGGAGGGCTAGCCTGTGACTGAAGGGATTAGGTGCTTTTTTCCTAGGCTAACTAAAAACGCTCTTTTGCCGTTAAGCCCCTGACCCCTCCTCCTCCCTTCTTTGAGCAGAATTAATCACTCTTCTGTGCTCCCAGAATGCTTTGCACAGGGTTCTGTTATAGCGTTCATCATGCGGCGCCACAGGTATTTACGTGTTTATCGGCCCTACCATGTGTGAAATCCTGGAAAGGAAGGACAATGCCTTACTCACCTGAGCCTCCCCAGGGTGGGCACAGACGCCGGCTCATCCCAGAAGAAATGTAAATGCTTGACAGATGCCATGCATCATCCTCTCTGAGAGCAATGCAAGGACCAGTGTGAAATCTCAGGACAAGGAGCGTGGGGACAGTCTGACACTTTGTAGAATGATGTCCAAAGCAGCGTGGCAAGTCCTCAGAGACCCGGACCTGCGGTTAGGGTGCCTGGGTTTGAACCTCAGCTGTGCTGTTCACTGTTGGGCTTTGGGTAGGTTGCATAATCTTGCAGCCTCAGTTTCCTCATCTTTGAAATGGAGAAGATATAGACAACAGGTTTCTAACTATGACTTGTGGGGAATGCCCAAGAGCCTTTTAGGAAGTCTGTGAAGTCAAAACTCTTTTAATAAGGAAGCTAAGACATCAATGACCTTGTTCACAGAGCAGTGGGTGGGAAAACTCCCTGTGCCTTAGCTCACATCAAGGCACCAAGTTGACCCAGAAGTGATTGGCTTATTTCCCATGGTTGACAGGCAGGAAAAAAACAACATGTCATTTGCATTTAAGGGTGTCCTTGATGATTCAATGAAATCACTAATTGTATTAACTTCGACCTTTGGGTACAGTATCTTTCTAATACTTTGTGTGATGAAATGGGAAGTATGTATAAACCTGTTTTTGCTACATCTTGAAGTACAGTTGCTACCTTGAGAAAAATATTTGTTATTGAGTTGTCAGCTGAACTAGCCACAATTTTATACCTAACACAATTTTTACTTGAAGAATCATGACAAACTATTATAGTATTTTGGGCTTTTCTACTTGGCAGATGTTGTCTCAAAAATTATTGAAGTGAACCTACCACTTCAAAGACAACAAGTAGTAGTATTTGCCACTGATGACATCATTAAGCTTTTAAGCAATATTTTGAATTTTTGAAAACTTCTACCTTCCACCATGAGTCTGACAGCTTCTCAATACTTAGAAATTTCTCAAGAGATTGATGATGAGGTAAATGGGATTTTAAAATATTTTACAATGAAATAAGACAATATTTAGGGTATTTGCATAACAAAGTGAATTGGTACATTCCCAATCCAAGGATACGATGCCACAACCCTGCACAGGTCAAGATCCATTCAAAGTACTGTATGGCTCTGGCCAGGTGGCTCAGTTGGTCAGAGCTCCCTCCGTACCCCAAAATAAAGACTTCAGATTTGATTCCCAGTCAGGACACATACCTAGGTTGCAGGTTCAACCCCCGGTTGGGGCATGTATGAGAGGGAACTGACAGATGTTTCTCTCCCTCCCTCACTTTCTCTCTCTCTAAAATAAATAAACATATCCTAGGGGGAGAATTTTTTTTTAAAGTACAGTGTAGATGGTCCTCAAGACTAATCGATTTTGATATAAAGGAGTCTTTACATTGGGTGCAATGGGCATCTGTCACCATGGATAGTACTGATCCCTGTGCATACTATATTTTCTTTCTGTACTTTCCTACCCGTGATAAAGTTTGGCTTATAAATCGTGCGCATAAGAGATTAACAACAATAACTAATAATAAAATAGAATGGTCCTAACAATATACTGTAGTGAAAGTTCTATGTATGCGGTCTCCTCTTCTCAAAATACCTTGTTGTACCATAGTCACCTTTTCACCTGAAGGAAGCACTCCACGGCTTCTCCCTGGCATGTTGGAATTGCCAGCACCCTTCCTCTTGTGCTTGGGGGGTCTTTGAAGTAGAATAAGGGTGACTTGAACCCAAGCACTGTGGCTCTGCGACAGTCCATCTGACCCGCCAGGTGGCTACTGAGTGACAAATGGGCGGGGCGAGTACACAGGATTCAAATCCCAGGCTGGATGGTGGGCAGGGGGGATGGGGCGTGCATGAGATTTCATCATGCTTCTCAGAACAGCATATGATTTAAAACTTAGGAATCATGTGTTTCTGGAATTTTCCATTTAATATTTTCAGACCACAAGAAATAGGATCTCAAGGTACAAAATAATAGAGGTGGGTAAGTAAGTATATCCATACAGGGAAGTAGTATGTATTTTGCAGACATTTAAAATACAGGCGAGCCTTGAACAATGTGGGCTTTAAAACAGGCAATACCTGACCATTTAATGGCCACTTTTCTCTTAGATTGTCATATTAAAAAAAACAACAACAACAACACAATAGCCATCTGGGGTGAATGCCCATAAATATATTGGTCACATGATAGAGTTGCATCTTATTGGTCATGTCGCATAGTAAGGTCTCATCTCATTGGTTAATTCATGGCACCAGAAATCCTAATATACAAGTATAGGAACCTGATTTTTTTAACAAGTCACTTTGGACAAAAATGGTAATTGAGTAATATTATTTTTTTTGTAAATCAATCAAAATTACACCTATTTTTGTCAGATTGGCAAAATATATTTTTTGGTGTGCTGCAGAATTATAGTAATTAGTGTATATGTGCCTTGAGATGAAAAAGGTTGAAAATTGTTGGAATAGGCTAAAAAACAAGTGACACAATTTTTCTTCTTACAATAAAGAGCATTCCATATTTTTTTCTTTAAAAATCACTTGGTGATTGCCAGTACTGCTTCTTGAAAAGTCAAAATATGATTGCAATATGTTTATACACATATTGTACATACAAATACATTTTTATAAAATAGGACATAGGTCATTGCGTGAAAACTGGATGGATCTTTCTGCAAGAACAGAAAGTAATAACTTATCCCAACCCTCTTATTGAAAGAAAAAAGCCAATTTGAATAATATGGTGAGATAAAGCATACCAGCATTATTCTTTATGTCTTTAATTAATGAATTATGACACAAAAACTCAATAAAAATTACATTAAAAACTCATAAACGTTGTTTAAATCTTCTTTCCACATCAGTCATATTTATGAAACTGACATTTCTATTTAAACGGTACTTAATAACAATAGGATTTTGTTTAGTGAGTCACACACTACATGGGCTGGTGCGTTTACTCACCAGACAGTTGTTGAGCGTGGACGCTATACTCAGTACTGATCCCTCAGTTCTGATAAGATGTATTTCTCGCATCTTAAGAGGTCAGTGGCCATAAATGTAAACACACAATTAAATAAGGACTAAGGTGCAGTGAGTGGAGTGTGGGAATTTGCAGATCAACACATTTTAAACCTGGGTTTCATCCCTTCTGAACTGTATGGCTGCGTAACCTTCCTGTGCTTCAGGACTTTCTTCTCTAAAATGGGGCTAATATTTTCATTTCATGGCTTTTTCATGGATCAAAGACCACACGTTCAAAGCACAAAGCCTAGAACTGAATCCCATCAGGTAGGATATGTTTATTACCCTTAAACTACTCTGGAAAGGAACTATAATATGGGCATGGCCAAGAAAGAGGGGTCCATCTGGAGATGGGAAAGCTAAGAAAACAGTTCTCGGGAGAGGAAGTGCTTAGGTAAAGAGATGTTCGTGGCAAAGATTCCCACACACAGGGTCGTGGGACTTGTGCTTATGCATGTGGAACTGTGAGTTGTTTGGTGAGGCTGGAGCCTTGGGTGCAGGAGAGCTGATGTGGGCATGGTGCATTAATGGTCCTCAGTCACGGAGGACCTGTGATAGCCCGCAAATGATTCAAGACTTGTAGCAACAGCAGTGGGAACAAAATAAATAGATTAGAGCAACATTTTGAAGCTAGAATTTCTAGAATTGAGTGGTGATGTGAGATTGATGGAAAGAAAGGAAGAGATTTCTAGACTTCCGGGTTAGGTTAGTAACTGTGAGTATCATCAGTCAGGAAAAAGAATCTGGAAGAAAAAGTTGATTTGGGAGAAAATGATGAACTTCATTTCATTCTCTTAAATCTGATTTATCAAGACCTTAGACCAGGAGAGAGACCTAGACTGGAGAAAGGGTTTGAAAATGCTAAATGTGCAGACAGAGTGGAAGTCAGGAATCTCGAGTTCGAATCTGGCTGTGTTGAATATTGGCTTTGCGACAGTGTGTGTTACCTCTTCTCATTCTGCTAGGTACCAAGAGCCCCTCGCTTTGTAATTAGGAAGTCTCATAAATGTCTGGGCCTTGGCTCTAAATTTTCTCGTAAATGGAATTCAAATGAGAAGCAACTATTCAATGGCCTTCATGGTGTTGTGTTAAGCATCACATTTTAAAAAAATTTATTTTTTCAATTACAGTTTACATTCAGTGTTACTCTGTACTAGTTTCAGATGCACTGCAAAGTGGTTAGAAAACCATCTACTTTTTGGAGCAGTGCCCCCACTGCTTCAAGTCCCCACCTGGCTGCGTGCGTAGTTGTCACGATATTATGGACTATGTTCCTTATTCTGTAATTTACATCCCTGTGACTATTCCACAACTACCAATTTGCACTGCTTAATCCCTTCACCTTTCTCACTTATGCCCCAACCCCCCTGAAATCCCTTGAAAATGCTGCATATACAAGCAGAAAATGCCAGATACAGCGATTAAAGACAAATTAGATTCATGTCAGCAGAAATGGAGCGATTAGTAACTTCACTGGCAAGGACTGTGTTTACAGCTACGTTGTAAAGCAGGATCATTTATTGTGAAGCAGCATAACAGGAGTGCGGGCACTGAGTCCCAAACGGTCTGGATTTGAATATCAGCCGTTTATCTCCTGGACTTTGGGCAAGATATTGAGCCTCTTCTCTAAAATGGAAATCATCAGTGTGTTCACCACATGGGTTGTTGGGAAGACTGAGTGAGTGGTATGAAGCATATAGGACAGTGGCTGGCTGGTCATTAGAGCCCCGGTGTGTAATGGGTATTTTTATGGGTGTCATCGGAGGCAGGAGCAGCACATCACTTGTCAAATGGCAGGAGTTTAGTGTGGCAGGAGGGTGTCGCAGTTAATCACAGCAATTTTACAGCGGAGGGAAAGGAACCCCAGAACTGGTAAGATAGTCAAGCATGTGCACCCAGAGAAATCAAGACCGAGAGTCCAGTACCGATCAGCTTGGGGTGCTCATTACCACTCTTTCTGTTGAAGTCAGACCTCATGTCTTTGTGTGTAGGTTAAGCAAAAATACACTTTTCATTGATAATCACGGGTAGTATTTCTCATATACCTTAGAACTAGCATGGTTGTGCTTTATTAATAAACTTGCCAGTGGACAGACGTTTCTCTTTGTGAATATTACTTCAAGTCGAGCAGGAACTATTATGGGTGCGTGTGTATCCGGCCACATAGGAATAATATGATATTCACGATCTTATGCGCATATGTTCGGGTGACATTAACAGTCACTCAGTAGTCATTTGCAAACGGTCTAGTATTTAGTGGGAAACCAAATGCTGAGACGCCACAAGGCGCTTCCTCGATGTAACTTCAGTTTGATCATATTTTCTGATTTATTAGGTAAATTCAACTCCCGCTTTAAGAAGAGATTTTCTTATTTTGTGCCTTCACAACCAGAGAATATTAGACCTCGGGCTAAAGGTTATTGAACACCCGCACATTTGCACAGGACACTGAGAGCGCCACGGAATGGTATTTAAAAACACTTGAGTTTCATATAAAATACTTTCACCTGCAGAGCCCAGGGCCTCTCATAAATATAGATGGTGTTAATCGAAGTCTTGAATAAATAGATGGATTTTGTATTATACCCCGAAGATAGGTAGATCTGGATTCTTATTAGATTTGTGCGGGCTACTTTAGGCGTGAGGTGAAAGTGATGGAAACGAGCACAGATTTTTATCATCTGCCCAGGAGAAGTGGCGCCAAAGGAAACATCTGTAAGCATCACCAGAAGCAAATAATAGCTGGGTTGTCAGGCCCTAAATACGAAAGACTAAGGTAAATAATGGCAAATTAAACAAAACAAACCAAAATGAACAGTAAGTTAAACATTAGTGAAATGGTATAGAGAAATTAAAAGACAAAATGGAAATGATCCAAGTAACACATTTATACAGTCTTAATTTAAGCACATAGTGAAAATGAATAGCTGTAATTTTGCTTGGAAGATACAGTTTATAATTATTTAATTGGGACTTTCATTGTCTCCTTCCTTTTAGTTTATGTTGTCAGTCATTTTTGCCACTCTGAGTTCCTTTAGCTTTAAAATACATTTTTTTTTGCAGTGGAACATTTTTTAGACCCCTGAAAACTGTTTAATTTTAGTCCTTATTAATTATGTGCAAATATAAACAACAGAAATGTTTCATCAGTGAAAACAACATGCACACATTTTTAAGACAGTGAAGCAGAGAATGTGGGGATGTAGTTATCCTGGTATTCTGTAGTGCCATGGGATGTTTCATTAGTCAAATCTTTAGGACCTAACTTACTAAAAGGAAAGAAACCCTCATACTGTGTAGTTTAAGAAGTTCCTAGTGAACGTCTACCAGCCTCACATTGAGGCTGTGACTTGGTGATCTCCAGGCCTTGGGTTTGCCCAAGTGCATGAAAAAGTCAGAAAAGGTGGATGAAAGCACCTTTCTGTCAAGACTTTTCTGGAGTCCCTTTGCTCGCTGCTGCCGTGTTTTCCCCAGACCTCATGAGCACACTGCACCTGCTCCCGAAGGGACACACTTCTACGCACCAGCCCCCAGCACCCATCTTCATGCAGAGCAGCATCCGGAGTTCACTGTGCCTGCTTCCACTGTGGTCCCTTTACGGTCCCATGGGACCTCATCCCCACCCGGTCCCCAAGTATAAAAACATTATGCGCCACTTTCTGTGACATAGGAATGACTCCCTAGAAGGGAAAACCGGGAGTGGAATTTAGAATTTGCTCGCCTTTTCATTTCAAGCTGGTCCTGAAGAGAATAAAGTGACATTGAAATGGTACCATTTCCTCGCTAATTTCAAGCCGAAGGAGCCCAATCCTGCCAATCAAATCAAGATTGCTATTTGTTTTTATTTCGGATTGATGTTTTTAGTTAATCTACACTCAAAAGCATAAAAATAGTTCATGTTCTGAATTAAGTATAGAAAATATTTTTCTGTCTAGGAAGTTGGTTTAGATGAAATTAATTGATCTGAGGAAGCAGCCCACTTAAATGACTTCCCTATGGGTATAATTTTAAAGTTCTTTTTTTAAATCTTAAACTCAGATAAGAAAGTACTAAAAATGTACTTTAGTAGAGACTTGATGAATATTACATTAGCCTAGGGCGGAATCTATATGGAAATGAAGAAATACTTGAGTATTTATTTGAGATTTCTGATGTGTCCTTGCAGAATTAAAATCTTTAGCTGCTTTATCTCCAGGAATACATTTCTCTCCCATTGCCCCCTGGTGTAGCGCCTCTTTGATTTAAAAATGTTTCAATTCGATGTCTTTAAATAATTCAAAGTCTGCAGACAATTAAGAATTATTATACTCAGTACAGACTGAAAGCAATTCTGAAAAATATTTTTCCTGCTAAAATGACCCAATCAAAAAGGAGAAAAATAGTTTGACCTCAATTTTTGCTCAAACAGGAAAAGAAGTATCTGTTTAAACAGAGGATTAGTTATTGAATAAAGAGCAAAAATAATATGGGTTAGAAAGATAGGAAAACTCTGCAGGCACTTGTTTTTTACTCCGTATGTTTTGATTTGTATGGCTTCTCCACAATGGACTTAATCCTGGAAAGACAGGATAGAGTTAAAAATAAAAGGAAAATCACTTTATTGCAGGGGATTTCTCATAACTCTTGCTCAGTTTCATGCTGCTTTAGCTCTTCTGGGGGATTTATTAAGCAAACCAGCCTGCATAAGAAAAAGGCAATACCATTTGAAAATGCCAGTTATGTGAATATACATATATTTTGATATAATAAAAATAAGCTTGACATTTGCTTGACTTGCCTTTTTAAGAAAGAAGAAATGTGTAAGGAAATAGAATCTATGCATAAAATTTGGGGTGTGAATGGAAGAAAAACCAAAATGGAGTTATTATCAGCTCATTTTTTTCTAGATGTTTCTTATTCTTAGTAGTTTGCAGAAAAAAGATCTCATCTTTATTCTCTTATGGGTTGCTCTTACAGATTACATGATTTTGAAAGGAGTTCTTTCTTTTCCTTTTTAGGCTCCTTCTTTCTCCTCCATCCTTCCTTTCTTTCCCCCATTTCTTCTCCTCTCTCCAACATGTCATTGGTGGATCCATCGAGCAAATGTTACTGGCTGAGCTGAGCACATGGTGTACATGTCAGGTATATACTACAGTGTAACACCGGCATGGTCCTGTCCCGAAGGAACTTAGACAATAGTAAACAAAAGACTTTAAACAAATCACTACGATTAATTAAACTTTCAATAAGCTTGAAGAAGTAAAGGGCAAAGAATATTGGTTTTCAGTAATTACCCTGCAAACAATACAGTGTATATATGGAAAAGTACAATTTCAAGTGTATAATATTGAGTAACTGTGGTACCTGGTCTGAGGAGTTGATATGGAAGGCATACTGTTGCTATGGTTCACATGTGGAAATTTCCTCTACATTGAACAGTTAGATGGATGTGGGCAGTGTGGGGTTTTGGAAAGGCCACCTTGTGTCCATGTTTCGTGTAGGGGCCACAAACAGTCACTGGTCCCCTGGGGCTCCTTCCTCACTTACTTGCAATGTCCTTGGACGCTGCCTTCACTCACCTGCAGCCTCTGTCTCCTGTGAGTCTGTCGAGACCTTGACCCCAAGTTCCCAGCCCTGATGCAGTTGCAGGGCAGCTCCAAGGCCAGCCTGACCTGGTTCCCCCAGAACCAGCCAGTGACTTTTGTCCTCCTGCTTGGTAACACCTTCCAGTGCTCATCCCGCTGTCCCAGGTGAGACCCTGAGGAAGATGCTTCCTTCTCCATTTTTCTCAGGCCCACCTTCTTCCACCGGACTCCCAGCAGGGGCTCCTTCTAAGTCAGGACCCCCACCCGGGGGTCCACATAATGCTGCGGGGCCTTCCAGAGCGAGTTCCAGCCAGTGTTGTCCCCTCTTGTAGTTCCTTGTGGGACAGCATATGTACTGGTGACATGGTGAATTCTGTCCCCTCAAGGGACAGCCTACTGTGCCATGATAAGCGAGTTAAGGTACCTCTGAGGCCCTGAAATAGAGATGTGAATAATCTAAGTGTGACTGAAAGGGGTAAATTAGCTTCATACCCTATTCCATTCTATGTAGAAACTTTATTTATATGGGCACATATACACATATCAGTCCATTAATATGTACGTATACATATGTGTGTATATGTATGGAGAAGCTTATTTTATTGACAAATATACATGACAGAAATAAGTCCAGAAGGAAACACAGCAAATTAACATCAATGATTATCCCTGGAGAATAGAAATACAAGCAGAAGTAGCAGCAAACTTCTGAACTTGAACCTCGGTAAACGGCTTAAGTCATTGGCTTATTTCTGAGGCAAGCTCTGTGGCCGCAGAGTTAGAATACTCTCACTAGGTGGGCTCACTGTCAGTCCAGGCGGTGGCAGTGGGCCCACCCAACCGCCTGTGTGAACAGCTTGAAAGGAGAATCAGGTTCTGTTTCCAGAAGGGTTCTGGGTGAGGGCAGGACATACAGCTGCTGTCCATGGTGACATTTCCTCTCTTTCTAACTGTATCTTTATGGTTGGCACTATCACAGGTGTCCCCATTCCCCCTTCCTCTGCCCACTGCTACCCAGCCCTCGCCCCCTCCCTCAGGCTGTCACCACACTGCTGCCTGCCTGTGTCTGTGGGTCATGTCTGTGTGTCTCTTGGCTGACTCTTCAGCCTTCTCCCTTTCTTTACAACGTCCATGCGTGACTTTGCTCTCCGAAAAGCTACATATGGCAAATCTTAAAAAATAAAACAAAAATACATGTGCTTTCAGTTTTAATCAAATTGTTATGTATGTTGAACTAATACTTGTGCCAGAAATCACAAATATAAAAAGTGGCAGCAAAGAACGTGGAAAGTTGTGTGTACACCCACCCTTCACCGGCACAGACCCGCTGGCGAATGAGCCCAGTATGCCGTTTGGAACAGGTTGGTGCCCTGTATTTGTTTTTGGATGTTTGTTTATAAATGTATTGCCCTTTTTCACATTGCTCATGAGACTAATGCTTGGCACTGGGGCCTCGTACTGGCGAGTTTTCAGATTTTCTATGATGTCGTCTTTGTTAGTGGTTAAGGTTATTCTGGACTTGGCAAAGTGAAAATGTTTGTTTATTAAACCTTATGGTGCTTCTCGATTCCAGCAAAAATTAAAGTATTTCCCGATGTTGTAGGAATAGAGGAAATTGCTGAAAAGTAATACTGTTCCTTAAAGGTCTAGCGATCCAACCGGGAACTATTACATTTTATTAGTCGAATCACCTGCCAAGCAAGTCAGGAACCTCCCAGCCTGTGCGGCCTGGCGTCATCAGGCCCCAGTGCGGGGAGTGTTTCATTCACCCCAGCCCCTGTCCCCTGTGCCCCCCAGCCTCTCCTGTCTCCTGGGAAGGTACATGGCTCTGGGCTGCAGGCCTGATGGAGGTAGAAGTGGTCTGGGCACATTTTCGGGCAAACGTCCCCAGTTAATAAGGAGTCGAGGTGCCCATAGTGAAGCTCCTGAGAGATTGGTGGCACCGTCACTTTGAAGAAAACCACCTGTTTGAGGCACACATAATTTCCCAGTGCTGTGTAGCAAATCTGGGTGTCCCTCAGTGAGGCCACCCCACTCTCAGGCCCAGTCCGGCTGTCTGCTCTGTCCCTCCAGCCTCCAGCTGTGCTGCGGAGGAGCCACTGTCTCCCCAGGAGGTTGGAGGCCCATCCCAGCCTTCCTCACGGTGAAGCACTGACAGCAGCCATGTGTTAGACTTAAACCTCCCCTCCCACGTCCACAGGTCAGCGTTTCTTTCTGGGCTTTCATGAACTAATGTATCCAGGAAGGGCCACATGGTCCTCCCAGCACATAAAGATTTTGTGGAGGGCCAAATAATAGCTCCTTTGGAAACACACTCTACAAATTTTAAGCAATGGTTTCCTTGGTATATTAAGCCCCATTTTTCTGGCTGAAGGATTTGAATGGAAACTGTCTCTTCCCCCACTGGGCAGCTGTATATGGGTTCTCTACAGTCCTTTCCAGCTGGGCACCAGTCAATGAATTAGGTGCAGCTGGGCGCATGGCTTTCCGAGTGGAGGGAACACAGGCCAGTGAGAAGGAAGAAACCAAGAGGGGTAAACATGGGGTAAGCTGAACATTGTCAGCTGAGAGCCAGGACTGAGCTAGGTGCTGGCCAGGCAGGGCAGTAAGGACGCCTGGCCCAGGGGGCAGGTGTGGGAGAAAGAGGTCCCCCCTCTGCCAGCCCCGGCCACAACCAGAGCAGGGTTCCTCTCTGCCCCTTCAGTAATGCAAGGCATTGCTACTCCCCAAAGGGTGCAGAAGCGTCTGGAACCTAAAGCCCAGAAGGAGAGAGCCACAGAGGGGAGGAGGAGTGCTGCTCTTCACTTAGGTTGTTTCGGGAGTGATGCCATTGGGTGGTGGGGCCTCAGAAAGGATTTTGATGGACTTGTCTCGCTGTCTGCAAGTCAAGAACTGTCCAGCTGGCAAAGCATTCGTTTGCCCTGTAAGAGAAATGCAGTAACTGTTTGCCCCAGCTTTCAAAGATCTTTATTTTGACACTTGACTTTCTTGGAGGTTTGCGAACACAGAAAGGAATTATTCTATTTACCTAATACGTAACTTAGTTTATATAAAGTAATATCACCTTTTGGCAGAGACCTGCTTGTTATTAATGAAGGATACAACATGGTCTTTTAAGTAACTTGTTAAAGTTTAAAAATATTTATTTTAGAAAACTCAGAGAGCATCTGACTCACAAGTTAGTTTAAGGAAAATCCTTCCTAAGTACTAGCCATAACCCTGTTCTTAATTTTACCCATAATAAGACACTGAAAGTGGTATTTTGGTGCTCTTTCTAAGTACACTTAAAACAGCATGCACGCGTATTTACATGCATGATAGAATTTTGTTGCTGCCGCAACCTCAGTGCCTAGGAGAGTGTCAAACACACGCTCGGGTAAGCTGATTTCTTCTTACTTGTATTATCTTATTTCAGTGGACTTCACATACTGTTACTACCTGCTAGAATATGGCCAGGCTAACCCCGTCCCTGGGTGGGAATTTGCTCTCTTCCTACCTACTAACCAGTCTCCTATCTAACACAATCTTCCTGCCAGGGTGGAATGAAGGAGCGGAAGTTAAAATGGTAACTGAGCTTCACTTGGCGCTTTTATTTCTAAAGAAGACCATGTGTTGGGCCCCACCAAGGCGGGGGACGAGGGCAGGTTAACTGATGTCTCGGTGGTTTGGAAGCTCCTCCTTGAGGGAAAGGGTGATTTCAGCTTCACCCGTCTCTACATATTTTCCGGGAAGCTAAACCCTGGACGACACTGAGGCTCATGAATTGTGACACCCATAATTGAAGTTGCAGAGAGATGTAATTAGTACATTGTTACTTTGAAGAAAACCACACACAACCACATTTAGGTGCAATTTCAAAATCGCTTCATTCGGTTTTCACGTCTCTGTTTCCATACTGTGTCATGAACGGCCCAGGATTCTGAAGGCTGGTCTCTGATAGAGGCAAAGAGCATTTAAGCCAACACTCAGCTGTTTGTTTGTTATGTTTTCAAACTTTCCGCAGTTTCTGTTTAGTATTCAGCGGCATGGCATAAAGAAAACCATCTGCCCCACAGCTGTGAAGGGACTACTTTCGGTTCTTAGTTGCAAAAGAGCTCCAAGTGCCCCGTGCATGGCTCCAGGCGGTTGCCCGGGTCTCGCACCATATGCTTTCTGCAGGGGTCCTGGAGCTGAGTCAGTCAAGAGTCAGAAGATGCAACCAGCCTTTTAGTGACCGCGTTCACACACAAACCTGCCTCAGATAAAGAACTCAGATTCCCTGCCCCTGTCGCAGCTACAGGCTAAGGATCTGAAATGCCAGTTGTGCCGAGATGATTAGCCCCCAGTGCATGTACCGGTTTATTAGCCTGTGGCCACCATGCCAAAATCCTCAGTGTGTACTGGGATGTGGGCACAGAATAAAAATGAAACTATTCTCAGTGGCAAGTGTTTCAGTAGAATTTCTCAGTCCTGACCACGTCCTCCTATAGCTTTGGTCCCTCTCCAAATATGTATTTTAAGCAGATGTTGAGTGAGGAACAGATAGTGAGATGTAGTTATTATAGTGCACATCCATTATTTTGCAACTCACTGTCCCAGCCTTGGCAATCTTTCATTGTCTTAAAGTAAAATTAAAATCTTTTGAAAATATTTCTGTAAGCTTACTTCTACTTTCTCCTAGGCAACAGCCTCTGGGTGTGTGTAGCTGCAGAAACCATGGTCATCGTAACTCGGAGAGTGTGTGTTGTCTCTGCTGGGCACAGCCATACTGGTTCTGTCAGGCCCGGAGGCAGGTCCCCAGGAGGCGGCGGTGTAGCGGGTGGTTGGTCTTGTGACATGACTTGTGTCACATGACTTGACTTGTGACAAGACTTGTGTGTGGAATTGAAAACTTGCTTTCTCCTAGGTAGGGTGACTGACACCTTAAATAACTATATAAAGGTAATTAGGTGGTACTAATGGAATAAATTGAAGGTTTTCTATATAGAGTTTTAATGATTTTTAAACATATGTGAATATGCTCATATATGCACACATATTCAAATGATTTTCCCAAACTACCATTTTGGGAATACCAGTCTCTTTCAGGTGAATCCTAAGGAATTTATGTCAGATAATCAAATACTTATTTGGCAGAGATTCAGCTTCGTGTCTGGATACCCAGAAGGACAGACGGACCACTAACAAAGTGAAGTCACTAGGAAGGAGTGGGCATGTCTGTGCCCTTTCTGTTCTGTTCAAGATGGAGCTGGGGAAACACACAGTGTTTTCTCACATGCATCAGAAAATCCAGGCACACCTTCAGGCCAGTTTTCCCATGGCTGAATGGAGACAGGTCCTCCTGGGTCGAGAACAGGCGAGAGGATACCACATCGGACAGATCGGAGGGAACTCCGCCAGCTTGACCGTGGGCCAGATGCCAGGAGGACGTGAGGATCCCCTCCAAGAAAACAGCTGCTCAGGACGGGGAGCCCAGGAGGTGTGTCTGCAAGGAGCGTAGGTGTAAAATTAGAGCACATCTTTGGCTTTCATACACACGCTGGCAAAAATATGCAGCCGAGAGCCAGAGCCAGCCTCCTCAAGAGCAACCAGGGAGTGACACGGGGCTGGAGGCTGAACACCTCACCGTGGCAGCGGCACACCCCGAGAAAGTGTTGTGCCTTCTTCAGATGCTTTTCACCTTCTTAGAGTCCCTTGTACTTTCTGGCAGGATTAAAACGTTCTCATCCTTCACCTCGCCATTCTCTGCCAGGAAATCTGAGGGGGTGGAAAAAAAAAAGGCCTTGAATTGGATCCTATTTCTAAATTGCAGATTTAACCATAAATTTGGCAGTCATAGATCTGAGCACAGAAATATGTTATTACTTGCTATTTTAGCGTGTGGTATCCTTTTAATTAAAAATGTTTTTTGCAGCCAACCATATTTTTTATTGCAAGATTTGTTAGAAATTCATCACTCTTCACGTGGAATGAATAGGATTATCTTGTAAAGCACACAGATAGTAAGGGTTCAGACATGGAACGCTTGCAGAATAAACAGGTGTAATAAATGGCAATAAATAGGTATAATGCTGTCTTGGATCCATACCACACTTTCCTTCCAAGTTCCTGTTCTATTTTAATGCATTTTACCATGCTAATCTGTTCATGTTTCTATGAGTTAAATGGATGGAAAACAATACTACACATTTTGAAAAATTGTGGTATAGTAAAGTCTAAAGCAGTGAGCTTCAGAGCGTGGGCATGAATCAGCTCTCTTGAATCTATGCTGGCCTTAGGGCTTATCGCTTAAACACACGCAATATGTTTGCCCTGTTTTCCTAGTGATTTTACGGGCTTATCTATTCATCTTCCTTCCTCACAGGGTCCCTCTGTGACCAATTGCAAGGATTTCTACTAATTGATTTATCGAATCAAAGGTTTTGCCCACTTGAGCAAGGGTTGACCCAGTTAGAGTAGTTGGCTGAAACCCTGAAAATTAGACTAGATAATGCCAAATATAAAGGAATTTTTTACTTTATCATACCACAAAGTTAACCTCAAGTATCCATGAATTGCCATTAAATTCCAGAAGATGATTTTTAGTAATGTTAGCTCCTTTTAATTTTAATTCTAAATCAACACACTTTTCTATCTGTGCTGGACTAGACCAAGAGGTCTCACCTAGATTCAAAGATAGGCAAAATTTTTGACTGGGAGTTAGTTCAAATTTGATCTAACACGGCAAAGAAACTATTGTATCTTGTAAGGCAGCAGGTATATGCCCAGGGCTTCATGGATTTGATGGAAACATGCCAAAGTTCTGTGGTTCTTGGCTATCATACAGAATGAGACATTTCTGCTAAGTAAGAGGGTCCTAGAACTATGGCCTTCCTGCCTTTTCTCCCAGCCAGCTTATGAGCACCAGTGGACAAGGCTAATCCGTCTGGTCGACCAGCATGTCCCATGTCTGTTACCTGGCGTTTCAGATGTTACCAATGCTCCGTGCTAGCACGGGGAAATTATTCTTGACCAACGCCTGGATGCAGGGCCTAGGTATTTTCCATTTATAACCAGAATGGGACTCTTGAGGATGTGGCTAGTTATGTCCTACCTTTCTTATAGTTTCAGAGGATTCACACGGAAATGATTGAAGAGTGAAGTTGTTTTCACATTCTACGATCCTGTTCAATTTTTAATGATAGCTAGAATTGTAAATAGCGTAAGAAGACAAGAATGTCCATTGTTTTCTCACCCATTCCGTAGGGTTCTATTGAAGGACATTGCTGTTCACTTTTTTTGTTTTTGGCAATCCTTATGCAGAGTCTCAGTCAACCAGTTTAGTTGTTGTCAGAACAACCACAACAATGTGTAAGTCGCCTGTAGCTGGAAAATTCAGCTTTGTGATTGAGGTCTACAGAACATGCAGTATAATTAGGGTAGTTTGAATAAAGCCCATACATGTGGGCGAGGCTCGTGCTGAGCAGAACAGTAGCTGTAAACAGGAGAAGGCCCCTCAAGGGTCAGTGGCCTCAGCTACATTGGTAGCAGGTGACATGTGCCGGCGCTGGGTCAGAGGACAGGCACGCTTCTGACTTTCCAGCCAGAGGTAGAAAACTGGGCGAACCTCGGCAGGCAGTGTTTTCAGCTCTGCATGGCGGAGTTGCTGAGTGCCGAGTTCGAGGGAAGCGACGATAGCTCGCTGCCCTCTGGGTATGGAAAAGAATCTGCTAGATTAGGGGTTGTAAGCCATGTGCTCTGATTTTATTTGATTGAGTTTTTTTTTTTAAATATTTGACTTACCATTCCTATTAAGGTGCCTTTTGACTGGTGGCCCTGTTTATGAGGGATCGGGCTAACCGGTGATGGAACGGGCCAAGTTCATCTCGGAGCTACTTCTCCACTCTACGTCCTCAGCACTCTACCCTCACCAGCTGCACCAAGGGAATGAGTCCCCCTTTTAAAGATGGTTTCAGGCTCTGGCTGGGCGACTCAGTGTGTGTTAGAGCACCATCCCACTACTCCAAGGCTGTGGATTGGATCGCCAGGCAGTGCCCATTCTACAAGCAGCCAATGAATGCATAAATAGGTGGGACAACGAATTGATGCTTCTCTCTCCCTCTGCCCACCCCTCCCTCCTTTCCTCTTTCTCTCTGAAATCAATAAATAAAAATTTAAAAACAAGTTGGTTTTAACATCCTCACTGTAGACCTTCATTTCTGAATTCTAAACTTTTAGGCAAACATGCGTTGAGCATCCGATTCACGAATGCTAAGGTCTAGATTGTAAGCAGTTCTTTGCACAGACCTTGACCTTGAGCTGATCACTGTCCAGTTCCTTAGCTCCTGCTGGCAGCATGAGATGGAGGCACTGGCATGTGAGATTAGTGATATTCACCACCCATCTCTCTACAGCTTTTCCAAGGTTTATTTACGTTTTAAAAAAACAAGTCACCAGAAGGAAATGACTGTGCCTAGATCACTCCTTTCGGCACGTCCTTGGGACACAGGCATTCTCTGACCCTGCACACAGTGAGCCTTCAGGCTGGGCTCTCCCTGGGAGGTGGCCAGCAGGTGGCCATCATGTGGCCAACATGGCTGTCAACCATCCAATTGAGGGGTATTAGAAGGTATTAACGGGCTCACTGTGGTTACACAGATAAGCCCCATTCTTCGATCAGCTTTTTCAATAATAGAGCTGACATTTTGAACTTCTTTGTCTGTCTCTCAGTTGGTTCCAAATACTTGGAGACAAATGTGATTTTTAATTCTTGACCACTGAAAACCTCAACCATAGGCAGGGCCAAGTACAGAAGATGGAGATATATAATGTATATCAGAATAATTGCATATCACTAAAGGCAGTACAGTAAGAGTTTTCATTTATACTTTGAGAAGAGGGAGAAAGATAAGTCACTGTCGAAATCTTAAGGAAACTGGACACACAGACACATTCAGAGAGTTATCAGCTGCCGGAAGAGAAGAGCTGATCGGGGAAGCTCACTTTTCCTGCCTGCGGCCAGCAAGTTGGTGTCGCTCAATTGAATGGCCTCTCCCTACCGAGCTGTACTTATTACTCTTTCAATATTTGACTTTTCTTTTTACCCCTGTCCAGCAGCTGCCCTACACATTTGTTTTCTTTTACATGTGTGTCGGGAGAGAGGCTGGGAAGTACCCAATTCCTTGTATGAGTGGTTTTGCTTTGGGGCCCTGGTGTGGTTTTTCTTCCTGGAGGATCTGTAAGTGATCTGTACTGCCGTGTCTCCATGGCCAGGAGTCTGTGTGTGTGGCGCTTTCCAATGGCCTGTGTCCCAGATGTCAAGTCTGCCCTGTCAAGGGTGCCCAGTGAGGCCATCTGTGCACGCAGGTGTCAGGGCTACGCCGCCAGGATGGTGGCATGCATGGGTCTCCAGTATGTGAGGCGTCACTATTCATCTCTGGATGTATTTTTATCCATGTTTGGGTATCGTGTCCAGAGCTCTCTGAGAATCAAAGAATTTATCCATTGGGTCTTGGAACTTCCATTCATGTAAGCCGTTGTACAACTTAACATTGCTTTGGAACTTGCTTGCCAGCCCTGAATTCATGCTATGAAAACAGAGCGCTTGTTTAAAATAAAACTGTGGTTAAAACAGTACCACTGTCTAGCCATTCACTAAGGCCAAGCATCTAGGAGTCATCCTTAATTGCTCTCATTATCTTGTGCCCAAACTGTAATGTTTATTCAGCTCTGCTTTCAAAATACATCCTGCCCTTACCACTGCGGTTCAAGCCACCACCATCTCTTGCTTGACCGAATTACTGCAAATGCCTTTGAACTAGTCTGCTGAACCGTCCTTCTCTTCCTGCTTGTCATGCAGGCTCTGTGCCAGACATCTAGAGTGACATTTTAAAGGCCAGTCCAATCACATCACTGGCCGGCAGTGTCTTCCACCCATCTTTGAGGGAGCCAGGAAGGCCCTATCCAACCTGACTCTGACCGCCTCCGCCACCTGGTCTGACCCACTCGGCCCCATGCTCACTCTGTCCTGGTCACACTATTCCTCAAAGAAGTCAAGCCACTTCAGATCTCAGGGCCTTTGCACTTGACCTTTCCTGTACTTGGAATGCTCTTGAACAACAAGCGATGTTTAGTGAATTCCTGCTGTCACTGGGTACTACTCTAGTCCCAGGGGCCAGAGCTTTCAACAAGAAAAAGTTTGTGCCCTCAGAAAGCTTTCATCTTATAGAAGAGAGACAGATAAGCAAAACACCACATGCCTCACAGTGCAGGTAAAGGTAAATCAGGACAGTGACAGAGATGGGTGTGAGGGCCGCTACTGTGCATAAACTGTTTGGAGAAGACCTCTCTGACAAGGTGACTCCTGAGCTGAAGGCAAGGTGTGAGAGGCCACATGGGTATTTGGGGAGAGCATATTCCAGGCAGAGAGAAGAGCACATGCAAAGGCCCTGGGGCAAGTGTGCAGATCTTTTTAAGGAAGAGCAAGGAGGCCTTGTCCCTAAATTGTAGCATGCAAGGCAGGGAGATGGGTAGGAGAGTAAGATTAGGAAGGGAGTGGGGACCAGATCTCGAAAGGCCTCACAGACCTTTAAGGACTTTAGCATTTAAGCTCTATCACACAGAATGCCATTAGGGTGCTGAGCATTGAAGTTACACAGTCTTACACTTCTAGAAAAGTATTGTTCCATGAGAGGCAAGCTAGAAGCAAGAAGACTAGTTGGGAGGCAGCAGCCGTAACAGCCCAGACAGGAGGGATAGTGGTGTGGAGTGGTAGGGCCTGGCTGTAGCTCAGAGGAAGAGCGGGGTTTCACAGGGTTTGCTGATGGACTGAAAAGGTGGGTCTGAGATAGAAGCCAAAGGTGGCTCTGGGAGGTTTGGTCTGAGCAGCTGGTAAATCCATTTCAGTTACTATTGTATTAAACTGAGTGGCATAAAACATTCACATCATTTAGCTCAAAGGTTCAGGGGCCAGGAATTCAAACAGGGCCCACCATGGAGTCCTTGTCCCTGCCCCACAGTATCTGAAGCCCCAGGCGCGGAGACTCGAAGCCTCGGGTTGACTAGCGGGTGGGAACTGGAACTATCTGGAGATGTTTTCATTCACATGTCTAGCTGTGGACATCACTTCAGGTCAGCACCTCAGCTTTGTTGTTCGCTGGACCACCTGTGCACGCCCCTCTGGGTGGTCCCTCTAGGAGGCCAGTTTGGGCTTCTATACATCATAGCGGTTCAGTTCCCTGAGAGTGAGGGACCCAAGAGAACCAGATGGACTGCATGGCATTTTCATGATCCAGTGTTAGAAATCATATAATGTCACTTCCTTCATTCTCTGGACAAGACAGTCAGAAAGGCCCATCCAGAGCACAGGGAGAATGGACAGGCACCTGCCCGCTCAGCGGCAGGAGAGTAGGGTCACATTGCCGGAGGAGCACGTGGGATGGATGATATGGCGGCAGCCATCTTTGGAATCCAAAGTCTGCCTCAGTGACTCGGTGACTTGGGGGCAGCAGGTCTGTGTGGGAGTGCAAAAATAAGAATTAGATGTGTGATATCTGTAAGGCCATTAAGTGGAGATGGCAAGTCAGTGGAGTAGCGGGGCGTCTGACCCTGGAGGGGATCTGTGCTGCAGACACATTTGGAAGTCATCCCTCTGAAAGCTGGCTGGGGGAGTGCAGACTGGGGAAGGGGGGTGGTCCCGGGACTGAGGCCTGGACTGTACCAGCACTCTGAGTCAGGAAGAGGAGAGGAAGCAGCCAAGAAGACAGCCGTGTCGCCTTCCCGCTGTCAAGCGGGCAGTGTGCTCAAAACCCAGAGAACGCGGTATTTCAAGAAGAAACTACCATGTCAGGTGGTGTTGGAAGGCACAGCCTGAGAATTGGCTTTGGCAATGTGACGGTTACTGACGACTCGGAGGAGGTCTCTCCTGGAGTGGTGGGGCTCCGGGCCAGCGTGGTGCAGGCTCAAGAACAAATGGCAGGAAAAGAAGACTTGAAGTATAGACAACAATTTTTGAAGACTTCGACTATAGAGAGAAGTAGATCAATGGGATGGTTTTCACAGGGAGATGCCAGATCAACCATAGAATGAATTTTATTCACTCCATTTCTTCGCTGGAAGAGGTTCGAGCCCACATGTGTAGGCCAGTAAGGAAGGAAGTAGAGAGTGGAGTGGGTGGTAATGGGAGGGGACACCTGCACAGCCGGAGGGGAAGGTTCCTTCCCTCACCTCATTTGTCTTCTCTGTTCGAATGTCCCCGCCTCAGAGAAACCTGCTCGAACTGCTCTGTGAACGCTCCCACCTCTTCTTGAACCTGCCTTACTGTTCCTCCTGGCTTCCTGGCTTCAGGTATTCATTCGTTTCCTCTCTTCCCAGCAGGACGTAAGCTCCACAAAGGCGAAGGTTTGCCCATCTTCTTCAGTGACCCCTTACTGGTATCTAGAAACTGGCATGTAGGGGTATTTAGAAAAAAGTTTTGAGTGAATAACTTAATGGAAGAGAATGCCTGTTCCTAGCCCCCTGTTCAGGTGGCTCAGTCAGTTGGAATGTTGTCCCATACACCAAAAGGTTGAGGGTTCGATTCCCTATCGGGATGCATAAAGAAGCAACCAACTGGTGTTTTTCTTTCACATTGATGTTTCTCTCTTTCTTTCTCTCTAAAACTCAGTAAACATATCCTTGGGTGAGGATTTAAAAAAAGAGTACGTATTCCTAGAGGAATCTTTTTCTTTGGCTTAGCATCTTTCAAAATTATTTTCCAAATGTAATCAATTCAGATGTGACTTGTACATCATCTTTTACCATGTTTTTCGGACTGTAAGACATACACCCCACACCCCCAAATTTGGGAGGAATAATGGCTGTTAATGCTGCTGTTGAGTTCTGTTTAGATTTACCCACATTGATAAGATATTATGTTATTTATGTTATTAAATATTTTACCACATTTTTTGCCTCAAAATTTTTTCCCTATTTTCCTCTAAAACCTAGGTGTGTCTTATGGTCCAAAAAATATGGTAATTAAGGCATTGTTCTGAGACTTCTGGGGATGACAGTGGGACTTCAAGGGAAAGTCATTCGGTGGATCTCAACTGCCTGGTGTTAAGTTCATCCTTAGCACCTCAAAGACTTCTGAAAACGGTGTTCATCTGATAGACTCTCTCGACGAGAAATTGGTGTGAAGCGGGTATACTTGTCCTCCCCCACCCTCCAGTGTCCTCACTGAACAGCCATTCCGTGGCTCAGGACAGAGGACTAGAAGTAACAGCTGTAAGGAATTAATGCAAGATGCTTAGAAAAGTATTTGCCCACGTGTGCATTATACACGGGATTGTTATGCCCGTTGTTATGCCCATGGTGCATAATCATTACACCCATGTATAATGCACATCCTTATTTTTCCCTCAAAAATTTGGGCCAAAAGTGCACATTATACATGGCAAAATACGGTATCTTGTCATGCTCTAGTTTGCCTTACCTGTTAGGAAAATGCACGTATAACATGCTGATACTTCACGGTGTGTGTATCAAAACATGTGGAATTAACGTCAGGGACACACTGTCCAACCCGCAGCTAAAGGCACTCCATACACCTGCAGCGTCATTATCATGCTGGCTGTGACAAACACAAACATCCTCTCCACCCTCCTCTCTTATAAGTCATTCTTACTGGTTTGTCGTATCAAACAATACTGTATTTGTATCTTTTTTTCTCCTCTGCTTTAGAGTAAGAAAGCAGATCCCCAGTGAGGGGAGAGGGCGATCATGGTGGGGTGTCATGTTCTGTATCCCAAGTTCCTTTTCTTTGGCGAGCACTCCAAATTCAACTAATGACTTAGTGAGCTGTGTTATCTTTCATCACGTGAGGTTTTTGGCTCCCTGGCAGCGCCCAGTGAAGAGGAAGTCTGAGTGTTCATTCCCAACGTGCCTGTGGGCAGCTTGCTCACGCCACATCAAGGTGGGAGCAGGGGGCGTCACTGAGAATGAAACGCATCGTGTGTCAGTGGCAGGAAAACGGCATTCAGTGATTTCATATCCCTGCCATGGGTCTTGTTCATCGTTCCCAGTTTGGGGAGCCTTTATCTACATTTGCACACCGCAGTACAAGTCCACAGAGATGGTGTGTTTGGGGTTGTTCCCGGCGTGCAGTTTAGCTTTGAGCCATGGAAGGCCTTTGACGGAACAGCATCATCAAGGGGCTGGCGCGTGGGTGCCCATCCACCTCTATGGCAGGCCCCCCAAACAGACTGTACCCC